>JACXGM010000036.1:0-18281 GCA_016801145.1 Umbra pygmaea
AGTTTGAACATGTTAAGGACCAGCCTGCAGGATAGTGTTATTAGGACTGGCCCATTGAGGTTGCAGAAGTATTTGCAGATGACTGACAGGATTACCCACATAGTGATTCAGGTATTTAGTGAGTTAAACCTCTAGCTATTTATAGATAACATTGTTGGGGCTGTTGAACATAACAGAATGAAGAGGTCACAATGATGGACTGATGTGAGAGGGACGACTGGGTAAATCAACTGCTTGGTATGACGTCCATCCCCTTTGACTGGATTTGACTCAGAATGGTGCACCGTGTGAGTGGAGAAGCAACCAGTGATAATCAGACTTAATACTGGATCCTGTGTAGCTTTGGCTCAGTGTATGGACTCATTAGTACAGATCACTATCTGAGCGCTCGGTCGGGGGCTGTACTGCACTGTACATTATTGTGGTATGTCACACCGGGCGGCTGCCTTCATCCACTTAGACTGTAGACATCTGCGACAGGGGAGGTTAGAGTTTGGAGGCTGGAGAGGACACCACAAGCCATTAGGTTGTCGTAGACGGTATGACTGATCTCTGTTGTGATGGATTGGTCTTGGACTGTAACTTGTTCAGTGGTTCTATAGATCGGTTCTTGTTATCTTGTGTAGTCGATGTATGTCATTGTAATTCTGTTAGGACGTAGTTTTCTCTTCATGATTGGTAGATCTCTGCATTTCACAACTAAGACAGGTGTGATTTAGATTGTACATTTTTCATTGGGACCCATAGTATAGAAGCGCCATACTACTGTCTCCCTACATTGTTGAACTAGTGCATGCTAGACTGATGTGTTGTCCTTGTTTTCTATTCAGGCAGCCAGCTCTCTCAGGACCAATTCAGCAGAGGCAGTGGAGGGAGATCGGACCAGACCTGTGACAATCGGGTAAGTCCTCACCACCAACTAGGGGCATGGAGGACGTCTGGCTTTGGAGGGTGTGGGGTTCCAGGGGCATACTCCCTGTATACTTGGTTTATTTATTTGAGAGACAGCTTTTAAATGCTCACTTGTTCTGACTTAGACTGTGAGTTTCCTTCATTGCATCCTAAATGAATAATGTAGTTTAAAGTCTCCTTTAAATAATGCAGTTTGCGATTCTGGCCACTGGTTGTAAATGTGGCACTACTGAGCTATAACGGGTCCCTGAAAATTGTGTACTATGGCATGTATACTGAGCACCATAACTCATTGGATAGTGACAATTTGTCATTTTGGTTCTGTACTCAAGCATTTAGAGTTTGAAAGGATACAGTGTTGATAAGGTTGAAGTGCTGACTGTCGGGTATATTCATATATATCGGATGATCTGTTCAGAAATGACAGCACCTTTATTTCACATGGGCTCCCCATTTTTGGGTACCAAAATAAATTGGACAGTTGAACATCTAGAATAAATTAATAATTGTCACTAACTGGTTGCATATCATTTGCATGCATTGACTGCTTGAAGTCTGCAATGCATTGACATCTCCAGATGCTGGGTATCTTCCCTGCTGATGCTCTGCCTGGCCTGTGCTGCACCAATCTTCAGTTCCTGCTTGCTTCTGGGACTTATTGCCTTCAGTCCCCTGTAAACAGCATGTTCAATTGGATTCAGATCTGGTGATTGACTTGGTCAGTCAAGGATTTTCCACTTTTGAGCCATCAAAAACCCCTTTATTGCTGTAGGAGTATGTTTAGGGTCATTATCTTGTTGCATGATGAAGTGCCGTCCAATGAATTTGGAGGCATTTAATGTTATCTGAGCAGATAAAATATTTCTGTAGAATTCATCGATGAAGACTAATGAGCCTGTTCCACTGGCAGCCATTCAGGCCCCAGCCATAACACCCCCTCCACCATGTTCCACTGGAAGCCATACAGGCCCAAGCCATAACACCCGCTACTTCATGTTTCACGGATGAGGTGGTATGCTTTGGATCATGGCCATCTCTTTTTGTCTCCACACATTCTTCTTTCCATCACTCTGGAACATGTTATCTTTGTCTCATCTGTCCACAATACTTTTTTCGAGAACAATAGGGTCTCTTTTAGATGCTTTTTTAGCCAACTGTAATATTGCCTTTCTGTTCTTCAGGCTTATCAGAGGTTTGCATCTTGTAGTGTACCCTCTATTGTCCTGCTGGTGTTGTCTTCTACGTATGGTAGACTTTGACACAGCTACCCCTGCATCCAGGAGAGTGTTTTTGATTTGTTGTGCTATTGTCAGGGATGATTTTATTCACCATAGAGAGTATTCTCCAGTCATCCACTACAGAGGTCTTCAGGGCCGATTCTGAACGTTCTGCCGCCTTAGGCAAGACAAAAATATCCTACGCCCCAACCCCTCACCCACACACACTTGTCAGTGTCCAAAACAATGCGTTGTTAGGAAATATTCATGTGAAATAAGTTTTATTAACAAATTAGTTTAGGCTTATTTACAGATTAACAAATTAGTTTATTTATATTTTGAATTTGATAGTCCAATATGAGAACCTTCATATATATTTCATATAGTCTCCGTCAGTCAGCAATGTTTTCTCATAGTCATAGCTAAGCTGTTCATGGGGTCTTGTAATCAAAACACCTGATAGACAGAGTGGGTAGAGGGCTAGATCTGTCAATTTAAGAACAGTGGAGTCAATTTATAGCGCTCATCACGTCCGCCCGGGTCAATTTGATAAGCGAATGATCGTTTTTCGTTATAACCAATTTAATTTTATTTTTTAACTCTCATGCATATACCACATGTATATAATTATTACATTATATATAAAGTAATGAAACTAATAGATTTGATATTAACAGAATTTTATTGACTTGAGTTTTGCAATGTTCCTGATTGATTTATTTTCATTTCTAAGCCTTATGACTGCCAGCTTCTTTTGCATCAAAGATGCCGAGCATCAACCTCATTGTCATTGTATCCTTTCAAACTGAAAGGGCCCTATCTTGCACCCGACGCAACACAGCACAAAGCCCGAACGCAAGTGTCTTTGCTAGTTTAAGACCAACGCACTTGTCAATTTCCCGTCCGGCGCCCACGTCGTTTAAATAGCAAATGCACCTGCGCCCATCTTTGTGACCATGGGCGTGTTGGTCTTACAGGGAGGTGTGTTTAGGATCATTCTAGGTGTATCTTGAGGCATCTGAAAGTGATTGCGCCATTGACCAACAAAAACCTGGTCTAAAGTCAATAGCGCAGCATGTCATTTTTATTTTTACAGCAAATGAGTCAAATGCACCTAGGCTTATGCACAGCTAATGGACACTATGCTTGTTGCACACACACAGGGAAGCGCAGCAGCACATAAACATGCAAAAGATTACAAATACAAAGATTAAGGTGCAAATCCGCCATCATAAAAGCAATGCACCAAGGTACAAACGTGCCTGGCTATTAAAGGGAATGGAAGATGACACTCACTACAATCATATTGAACCATGTGCAAAGTCGATTTGGACACGCCCGAAGCGCACTTGCGCCATGCGCTTAACACAGAGCGCTTAGATCGTTAAAATAGGGCCCAAAGTGCTAAAGTACAGAACCAAAATAACAAAAAATTGTCACTGTCCAATGAAATATGGTGCTTACTGTATTTGTGCTCTATGTCATGATTTGGGTCCAATTTCATCAAAACCACCTGACTCAAACTTAGAATTTCATGGCGAATTTATGACAGTAATTCTAATTAGAGGTTATATACATATAAATAGCGTATTACACATCCAGGCAAAAATGTGAGGTTTTAAACTTTATTTAGGTAATTGCAAAAGTCCCAGAATTCATCTTTATTTTCCAGCTTACAAAGTAGTATTTGTTGGGTTTATGTATGTTTATTGTGGCATCAGTAACTTTTGGGAAACACGTCCACCCACTTTCAGTTTCAGTCTCATTTCATTTCTCGCCACAAACATGTCAAAAATGTTTGACTATTAACAACAAATAAACAAATATTTTATTATTCTTAAGGGGTAAGGGGTAAGACTTCAAAACTTTATGTTTAGTGGGGTTTCTCTATTTTGTTACTTACTTGGGTGCCAGGGAGCCTAGCATTTAGAATGTTGCGAGTTCAAATCCGATAGCAACGTGAAAATTTAACGTCCTAGCTCCAAACCTCAGTTGAAGCCTCTGAGCAAACTGACAAATATCTCCTTCTACTAGCTTGGAGAAAACCTTTAGTTCCTCACGTGGCACATTCATTGCTAAAAGCGATTGTGCATGTAATTCTGTAGTTGACAGGTGCTGGCTATAAAAGTCTGTACACCATAAGTGGTCAGCTAGCTGAAAAAATAATATCTTCTTTGATTGTTGTAATTCATTCCCTTCTACTCTTTGCAAAACATGATGTTTCTGGTCTATGTGGTTAGTTCACGCATGTGTGTGTGTGTGTGTGTGTGTGTGTGTAAGATAGAGAGAGAAAAAGAGTGTATGTTAAAGTGTGCTCGAGTGTGTGTGTTGTTTGTAGAGTACAGAGGATTAGAAAAAGGCTTAGTGACAGACATGATTACAGTTCCCTTAGAATTCAACCATGTGAAAGCGAGAGATAAAGCTAAACTTACTATGTTCTGGTATCTCTGACCCTGTCAGCAATCCCCAAAGAAAGCTTTCTTTGACTATTCTTTTTCTATCAGTGATTTTCACTATACACTCTCTCCATGCATTTCACTTTTTTGCCTTTACAATACTCCCTTGCTAGTTGGGCTTTTCTGATTTATTAAATGTATTTTTTGAGATTATAAACTGGTTTAATGTGCCAGTAATGGCCAACTTCTGGTATTTTTACTTCACATCTTTAGAATCCTAAACTGAGATGCTCATTCTCACATTTCTAAATTCAGATTCTGGGAAACAGATAAGACAGTACATCATTAGTGAAGCTGATTTTACCTAGAAAAAAAAGATATTTGTATATCATTATTACCGTAACATGAATTCTGCTCTATGAGAAAACATGCTACTGTGCCGTTCGGAAATATTGGCCCTCTCGGCAGGGTCGTGCACTGATGTTTTGGGGGGCAGGGGCTCAAGAAAGAAAAAGGGCAACCTATGAGGCAGGGCCAATTCTGGAAAGATTTAGGGATGATGACTCCATGCTCACACACCTCAGCATATTACCTTAACATCATTTTCCAGCAAAATATTAAATGTCCCTGGCTATAGAGGTGGTGTTCTAGATGGCTCTGTGGTACATGAATGAATGAAGGTTTATTCGGTTACTAAACATGAAACAAAATGTATATACAACAAATTCATTACAAACAATGAAGGTAACCGAACAGGTGTAGGCTGAAGCCGTGGCTTATTACGCCTACCCTATTTGCAAAAACAACATCTACCCATCAACATTTGCAATTAAACAATACATGCATAAACATATGTATACATACACACTTTCCTATGTACACATACTGCATATATACTCATATACATGCTTATATACATACATACATTCTAACCTCTGCACTTGATTTACAAATATTTATTTATTGCTTTATTATAGTTTATGCACAACAATTATACATAAACTTTTCATAGACAATTTTCTTAAGCATCCAAATATTTATGACATGACTATATGACATGACTCTGCTGAGACTCAACATAGGTAGGGCTGGGGGATTGATGATGGCCCTCATATATTTTAAAAGTGCACCTGAAGAATTATAGAAAAGATGTAGTTGATTGTTATGTATACTAAAACAGTAGAATATACAGCAGACACAGTATATACTGCAGTGCAAATCTAATTACAATAATTTACCATTTTCAAATAACTTTCAAAATGCTATATTTTGAAAGAGTACATAAAATACTGTAGTTACGTATCCGCCACATACTGTAGTCTTGTAATAGTGGTGAGGCAGGAGTCAAAAGCAGGTGGAGTTTGGAGTAGTTTATGAGGATAACGCGCTCAACGGCCGAAAACAAAGACCTGCTATAAATGTATAGAAAGAGTCGGCACGCAGGCACGTAGGCAATGTATGAATTACAGGAAACAATCACAGACTACTAACAAAGGAAAACTGGGAACTAATATACACATACTGATTACACAAAATAAAACAGCTGAGTAGGAGGGTGCGGTGGCTCAGTAGGCCAGGCACGTCAACCGCTGGAACCTGGACATCCCAGGAGAGGGAAATGTGACAATTCAGTGTTTTAATTTTTTTTTATTGTGTCTATTGTAATAACAAATAACTAATTGATGAGAAAGCCTTACTATTCAGATGTGAGGTGGTTTACATAGCTTTCTGAAAATATTGCTACTGTATGCACTTGTAAGTTTCTCTGGATAGGATGATATGTAAATGGTGAACTAGTGAACAATAAACAATATTACAATTGAAATGGTTTAGGTCAATCAACTCAAACAGAGGCAGCCATAATAAGCATTTGCATAACTTGTTTAATTATCAAACAACACTTATTTAATTATCAAGCCTAATTGGTCAAAAGCACAAACAATAGCCTACCTCTGTTACCCGTTTTCGTCCTTCTCTCTTATCGCCTGTGCACCTGGCAAATTCACTGTCATAATTTGTGACAGTGATTACTTGAACTAGAAATGAGCTTGCCTTGCAGTGTTGCCTGCTGAGTAGCTAACATTTAATACAACTACTGTACCACTAGCCAGGAACAGATATGAGCGTGACTTGCTGGCAAGCCTTTTATTAACCCATCCTCTTCTACATTCAGGTGCTGTAGATAAGAACAAACAACTTGTGAGATTGAAAGTGAGGGTGCGCTTAATATATGTTTTTGGTTAAAAAAATTTACACCGGCCAAGAGGCCGCTTGACTTGGGTCTGAGGGGAAAAGAGGCCAGTGGCTCAAGCCTCCCCTGAGGTGAATCTGTGCACATGCCTGCCCCTTGGTAAAGATGAGCAAAAAAGTTGTGAAAAAATGGTTGCTTTTGCTTATCAGCTTGATGTAATAAAGAAACAAAATGTTAGCGTGTGGAGTTTGCTGAACGTCATCATAACTTTTTAGAAACAGGGTTTTTTCTGTAAAGACATCCAAATATTTCAGGTTGGCATGAAAGCAGGTGTTCCACAGCATTCAACACTTTTATTTATTGTGGCCCATTTTATTTAGTGTATTTATATATTTATTTTTGTATTAATATTCTTTTCATTCTTACACTATTTATGTTGTTGTGTGAATTTTGTATTTGTCAGTTTGTAGCTTCAACAAAGATTGGGCTTGCTGGAACTACCTAAAAATTCTTTTGACTTTTAGTAAGTAGAGACAGCCACTCAAGTTCCTCCACACCACACCTAATCTCTGAAACACAGTACTAAATCTCATGTACAAAATTTTGTAAATTGATTCACTTAACATCTGTGTTCATTCAAATGTATATATGAATTTCCATATCCAACCTGGCTTGCACAACAGAAAGTCAGTTCAAAGCTAAACCCTTTCTGATATTTCTCAGTGGTTGTGTTCCGTCTTCATGTTCAAGCACTACGGTTGCACAATTGTGCACAAATATTCAGTCAAAATAACAAAACAAAAACAGGAAAAATGCATATCATTATTTCACCTCTTTGAGCCAATGCTGACAAAGTCTATGTAATACAGACTTCGCCCACGGGAGATTGGTCCAAACTGTGTTTATGTGTTCTACGGTTACTGGGGTGGGGTAACTGTTTCTATATATGGCGTGTCGTCTTGCGTTCATCTAAAGCAAAGAAAATTATGGGTGGCCCAACTGGAAGTCAAACCCACAATTCTAGCTTTGCAATCCTAAAGCTTTACCAACTAAGCCACACAAGAGCACTGATAACTGATAACATGTGACATAATCTCTCCTGATTTAGACCCTGAATCATCAACACATCAGTTTGTTGAGGAGGACTTTGTGGGTTAGGTGTTTTTCTTTTACTGTACATTCTATTGTACATTGTTCATTCTCGGCTATCTCATTTGTCTCTTTTAGCCATAAGTGTCTCACAGGGTGGAGTATTAGTGCTTAGGATGTGCCTTAGAAATCTTAAGTAGGGCCTACTCAATCGCAGTTGTCCTTTCTTTTAATGAGAGTGCAGAGGTGCAAACATTGTTCTGTTCTTTTAATTGTTTTCATAAAGTTAGGTTAGACATTAGGACAAAAGACATCAAAGGAGGAATAACTTGTAGGAAGGGCAAGCTGTTCGCCTATCCTCTCTCTCTGTATGTTCTACTTCCCTTCTTTCCATGCCTAGCCCTAGACATAAGGGCGTATAGGCGTACGGAAGGACAAGATCCAAGGTGTGTCCCGCCAACTGACTCCTATAACCTGGACATGTGGCAAGGAAGGAGAGCTTAATTCAGACATGCTGTGCTGGGTATGAACATTGCCTGTGATGGAGATCAGCTGGAATGTTATCAGTGAAATTCCAGTAGATCTTGTTTTGTGACCAGACTAGATAAAATAACAGGGTGTCACTTGGACACAGTGGACACTCCCTGCTTTTCTACTTACAGTGCGTTACCTCATCAACAGAGTTATGACTCGTTTAAACCTCAACGACCTCAGCCCCCACATATACCTGCTAGTCATTGAATTTCCAAGATTACTTCAGCGTTCGCAGTCAGGGAGCATTGGTCTGCGGACCATTGTAACATAGAGTACGTACGTGCCTAGAGAAGCGCAAAACAAACGAGGTTCGTACGTACAGTTTGAAACAAAGGGCGATGTGAACTTTCGCGGCTCTGTGACTCTGAACAGCTGAATTGAGCTTTCTGTTGAATTGTCATGATGGCGCTGCATCCATGTGTTATGCTGTAGGGGAGTGAGCTGTGGTACACATGCTGTGGCTACAATAGAGTAGGGATCAGGCAGCATTGGCCAGATGGACTCTTATGGCTGAGTAGACACTGACGCGTTTGTTTGCACAACTGTGTGCAATTATATAAATAATAGCTGGGCTAGGAAGGTCACAAATCAAGGGTTTGTTGATAAAAAGTATGGTCTGCCGTATTTTCATTGTAAGCTTTTGGTCTATAAGACACGCCTTACCCTATCAGAGAAAATGTTTGGGAGGTATAATTATTATCATCAACTGGGATTCGTGTGTTTCAACCAACCAGCAAATGTGCATTCAGATTTGAGACATTGAGGGCAAATTGAAAAATAAATTGTATGCATGAAAATGTAGGGTAATGTTTACTCCTCTAATCAAGGCATTTTAATTTATGCTGCATTAAAGTGTGATTAACACTAAACTGATTTTTACTAAATGACAATAGTGTGCCTCATCTGGAGGGTCACATTCAGAAGGCCTACCTGTCCCAGAGGCTGCTGTGGCGCAGAGACTTTATGGCAGCACGAGCTTGGGAAGGGGAGGGGGTGTGCTCGTGCTGCAGTCCGGCTTTAGCAGCATAGGGGCGGGAGATGGGATGCGAGAGAGCTGTTGAGAACTGCTAGCACGTCAACATTTTAACAAAAACATTGCAGGGATGAAAAACTTGCGCAGTCAAAAAGTAACGTTGGCGACAAAAGTGTATGTTTGAGATGCATTTAGACATTTGATTTTTTTAATAGGCTAGGTGAACAGGATGAGTGTTTGTTTTCATAGTGTCACCCGACATCTGATCGACTTTAACAAATTGATGTGACAAGTATACATGTCCATCTCATCCCGACAAGAGTCTGCGTCTTGATTTACCCTCTCCTGTTTTCTAATCAGTGTGCGCACGCTGGTTATACATGTTCTAACTGGACACCAAGGGAATGAACCGCGCCAGTATTAAGAGACTCGTAAATCACCTCATCCGACAAGTGCGAAAGTTTCGATAGGAATCAGGTGCATTGTTCATTCATAGGGGCCGTAACAGGGTCTGGATGAACAGAGGAAAGATTTTACAGCAAAAAATGGAGTGGAAACATGTTGAGGCTGTACAGGAATTTACAGTTGAAGGACAATGCAGCAAAATTAAAGTGCGATCATGCAGAATAACCTGGGACACTCACCAGGTAATTACATTTAAATTAGATATATTATGATTTGTCATGGTGTAAAGTTTGTTCGAACTGGCCCCATCTTTATATCTGCCTGTTTTAGTGTCTGTTTAGTGTTGTTTTTATTCATGCCCTTTAATTGTTGAGAATATAATAATGTGCCTTATAGAGTCTCATCTATTTCAGAAAATACGTTTATTTTGTTTTACAGCTTGCATCGTTTTCTTAGGACTCCCATTCGTGTGTGATGTGATTAAAACGAGTGGTCAAATCATACAGAGCAAATTGTCTAGTGTTAATTTTCCAATGTTAACTATACAGTGTTAACGGAGGTGTTAAATGCACACATGTGAGTGTTAAATAAACACACGTTTGCGTAAAAGAAACCCAGTGTTGGTGTTAATAAACAGTGTTACTTGTCAGTGTTACTTTAACACTCATAAGTGTTAGGCCAAACCAACAACATTTCCCAGAATGCTTTGTTGTAAGTTGAATTTCATAATAGTTTGTCTGAATATATGTTCTGCTTCATGCATTCATGAATTCATTACTTTAATTAATAAATACTCATAATCTGTAATTCTGTAAGATCTGTCAATGTAGTTTAGCTAGTCTTGCTTGGTTTGTAAGTACAGTATTTAAATTATTGAAGTTCTTTTGAATGCAGGTTGTAATAATAAAATATGTTGGATATCCATTCAGTTCTATTCCAATTTGTAACACTAAAAAATCTGGCACATTTACTTAAGAAGGCCTGCTCGGATATATGCAAATGTAACAAATTGACACAAATGCATTTTGTATTTCACTCCAGTGTAGAGTCAAGTACAGGTCAGTTGACAATGTTTATTAAGTACTCTGTAAAACGAAAAGTTAGGCTAACTCTTTATAAATGTGATTTTCTTCACGTGATTGAAAGTGTGATATTCACTCAGTGTGGTGTGGACACTGGAAAAGTGTTAAAATGAACTCCACACAACTGAATCTTGCTGTGTATCTTATTTATTCTCATAGATTAAACTGTGTAGGTATAGTACGCTATATTAAACAGTGTAGGTACGCTAAATTGAACAGTGTAGTTATGCTATAATGAACAATGCAGGTACGCTATATTGAACAATGTACACCAGTAGTTTTAAACCTGTCCTGGGGACTCAAAACCATTTCACAATTTGGTTCCTGCCCTGAACAAGCTCACCTGAATCAAGCAGTTAAGTGCGTGACAATTAGTAGATACATTTATTCAGGTGTGCTAGCTCTTGGATACATTGAATACATGGAATGGATGTGGGTCCCCAGGAGAGGTTTTAGGTTTAACCACTGATGATGTATGCTATAATAAACAATAAAGGTACGCTCTATTGAACTATGTAGGTATGCTGTATTGAACGGTGTAGGTACACTGTATTGCACAATGTAGGTACACTGTATTGCACAATGTAGGTACGCTGTATTGAACAGTGTAGGTACCCTATATTGAACAATGTAGGTACACTATATTGAACAGTGTAGGTATACTATATTGAACAGTGTAGGTACACTATATTGAACAGTGTAGGTACATTATATTGAACAGTGTAGGTACGCTAAATTGAACAGTGTAGGTACACTATATTAAACAGTGTAGGTACGCTCTATTGAAAAATGTAGGTACACTATATTGAACAGTGTAAGTACACTATATTGAACAGTGTAGGTACACTATATTGAACAGTGTAGGTACACTATATTGAACAGTGTAGGTACATTATATTGAACAGTGTAGGTACACTATATTGAACAGTGTAGGTACACTATATTGAACAGTGTAGGTACACTATATTGAACAGTGTAGGTACACTATATTGAACAGTGTAGGTACGCTCTATTGAACAGTGTAAGTACACTATATTGAACAGTGTAGGTATACTATATTGAACAGTGTAGGTACACTATATTGAACAGTGTAGGTACATTATATTGAACAGTGTAGGTACGCTATATTAAACAGTGTAGGTACGCTCTATTGAACAGTGTAGGTACACTATATTAAACAGTGTAGGTACGCTCTATTGAACAGTGTAAGTACACTATATTGAACAGTGTAGGTACACTATTTTAAACAGTGTAGGTACACTATATTGAACAGTGTAGGTAAACTATATTGAACTGTGTAGGTACACTATATTGAACAATGTAGGTACGCTCTATTGAACAATGTAGGTACGCTCTATTGAACAGTGTAGGTACACTATATTGAACAGTGTAGGTACACTATATTGAACAGTGTAGGTAAACTATATTGAACAATGTAGGTACGCTATATTGAACAGTGTAGGTACGCTATATTGAACAGTGTAGGTAAACTATATTGAACAATGTAGGTACGCTATATTGAACAGTGTAGGTACTTTATATTTGCATGTACCTCAATATAGTTACAGGGGTGATTCAGGATTCTGATTCTGCATGGGAACTATATGTTTCCTAATATCAGCAGTTACTGTATGTCACAATTTGATGTTGAGGAAATGCACTGGAACAGTATTTTTACTATCTCCCTTAACTTGTGTTAGACTTGACTTCTGCTCTCTTTCTGAATAATGACATTGACAGACTAGTTATGATGACTAACAGCAGTCATCCAGCGCAGCTGCATTTAGTAGGATGGTAATCAAATTGAATCTGGCTTGTAGCTATGTTGTATGAAAGTACTCTAGAGTACTCTGTTTGGAAAGTAAAATAAATTGGTTTTCCCAATGCCTCAATAATACCTTATTAATGGATTCAGCTGGACCTATCGTATTCATTGTTATATTCTGTGCATTTCACAATGGATGACTCAGGGGTGACCCACTGTTGACTTGTTACTGGGGGCCTGAAACGTTGCATGCTTTGAACCACGGGAGAGAAAGTCATATATTCCAATAACCCCTATTGTGACAGGCAACACTTCACATGCTGTCTGACTGATGACTGAAAGCACCACTCAGAGACACTTGTGATTGTCACACACGTACAGGAATTCTCAAATGTCCTTCTTGGGGTCCGATTGTCCGAATGTGAGCTGCAAGCCTTCCTGTTTTCACTAGCTCACAGAACTAAAATGCCAGAGGCCTCCTCAAGGTCTATGGAACATAGTTCTGTTTGAACATTATGGTTTCAACTTTAGTGGTATTAGGAATGATCCAGTGACATCACTAAGCTGTGCTTTGTCCTCTTTGTGTTTGATAACACTTTATATATATATATATTTATATATACTTATATATATATGTTTGAAACTGTGAGGAAGAGAAACTTGGAAAGAGACATAGAGAATGATGTTTGTGAATACACACAATCACAGGACATGATATGACTACAAGCTTCCTGTTTAGCAAATCCAGGCATTTCCTGGTGACCCAGTGATAATTGCTAGTGTGTGTGTGTACGTGTATTTGCTCTCTAAACAATCAACATTGAAAAGATGTCTTTGTGGTCGAAAAGACGTTGCATAGATGTTGAGAAGTCTTTCAAATTATTTTGCTCAGTGGGGGTGCGCTTTTGTAGAAGTCTTGAAAAATAAAGTAACAGATTGCAAATCAGGGGAAAATGAGGACTTTTTTACGATCCACCCTTTAGAGGACTAGTTTAGGCTTCAGGTTAAGGTTAGGGTTTTGCGGAGGTTTAGGCTTAGAGTTATGGTTAGGGATTAAGCTTGAAAGTTAAGGTTCAGTTTAGATTTAGTTTTAGGTTTTATGTTAGGTTTAGTTCTAGGGTTAAGGGATTTCTTTAGTGTGGTCCCCAAAACGTCCTCATGCATGGTAATGCAAGTGTGATTGTTTGTTCCGATGGCATGTGAGAGCTATGATAACTTGATGTAATTTACTTAAATATGAGTTGAGAGCATATTTTTTCTTATTGACAGCACAGATGGTTAAGCTCAGAGCCTCTCATAACATGAGCGTCCTGTTTGATAACCAAATCTGTATGATAATATTCTATCAGCTTTCATGTAAAGCGAGCCCTCTAACATCACAGATGATGTTTATGTACGGTTGTTGATGCTAAATAGACTTCTTGTATAAAACAGAGAGATGAGAGTTTGAGTTTGTATCTAGGGCTACTCTCTGTGGCTCTACAGCCGAATGTTTTATATAACCTGATGGAGTGTTTTCATGTCTATGTGTGTGTGGGCATGTACTATATATTTTGGTGGAGAGGGCCCACCTTTTGAGCGTGTTCTTTCTCTTCATTTGTATGATGTATGTGCACACCTTTGTGTGTGTGTGTGTGTGTGTGTGTGTGTGTGTGTGTGTGTGTGTGTGTGTGCGTGTAGGTGGGGAACCCTCGCGTGGAGCTGACTCTGTCGGAGCTTCAAGAAATGGCCACACGGCAACAGCAACAGATAGAGGCCCAACAGCAGATGCTTGTTGCCAAGGTACTATGACACAGACACACAAACACAGTTGATCACACGTTCAATAATATAAACTATTACAGTAGGGTTGAAATGTTTGATAAAGATAAGTGTTTATGATCATCTGTATTAAGGATGCTAATAATTGTGGACTCAACTGTAATTTATTATGTACGTCACAGTGATAGGCGTCCAGTGAAGCCCCGGGAGTCTAGCTTAAGAAGTGATAGACGTCCAGTGAAGCCCCGGGTGTCTAGCTTAAGAAGTGATAGACGTCCAGTGGAGCCCCGGGTGTCTAGCTTAAGAAGTGATAGCCTTCCAGTAAAGCCCCGGGTGTCTAGCTTAAGAAGTCCCCATGATGTCTGGCCTCTTTTCAATTAGCTAAGTGTCGTTAAGCGTCGTGTCCATTATCAGAATACTTCAAAGCATTTCTGCCCTTCATTTCAGTCCTGTTTCCTACCAGTTACTGACTACTGAACAAGACCCAGTGTGTTTTGTGATCAGTACAATTTAAGAGTGTCCGAAGTGTAAATCATCATGATTGGTCCCAGACAGTTGTTCTGGATTGGATCATGTTTCAGACTCTCCCTCGCTCTGCTCCGGGCTACAAACTCGTGGGTCAGAGAGGTCTTTTTGTTATAAATATAACCATAGATCCTCAGCTTACACTGTCTGGGTTGGACCAGGCACCTGGTTTCTATATGTCACCAGGGTTTCATTTGACATTACACCGTTGGATCTATATGCTAAGATGCAAAGCACTGTGGAGATGGTTGACTATGTTCTCAGACAGGGGAGGTGAACATGCTGTCAATAAAACACTGTCATGGGAAGGATACAAACTAGAGTCTGCATGGAACAGTTAAAGGCAGTTCAGGCATATAGGGTATCTGAAAAATGTTCATGCTAAAAGTTCAAACAGGCAATGTTTTACCAGCTTGTCTGTGATGTCGTTATAGAGTAGGTAGCATGACTAGTGATTGAGTTGGGTTGGGATAGGGTAGTGTGAATAAAGTCACATGATCTGTTCTTGATCAGATCTCAAGGCTGCTTATTTATGGTCTTTGTGGTCCTCAAAGATGCTAAACATTTCCTAAATCTGCTTGTATCGACCGCCTGGTCAGAATTGCATACAAGCTGTACTATATACTGTTACATTTCAAACTTGGCCTCAGGGGAAGTGTATTTGTCGTCTTTTGATTTTAGCTAATGAAAATACTGCGATGCATGGCTCTAAATGGAACAGCATTTATGAGATATTACATAATGTAAACAAATTGATTTCTGGAAAAAACATGGCAACTTCTGTTTGATGCCAAACTCTTTAACTCTAGTGTATAATCCTTCTTCAGTTAACTATCTAGCAACTCTAGTAACAGCATTTTTACATTTTCAACACGTTTTCATGAAACAAGAATAGTCAGTGCACTATTTATTAAGACGAGGGCAGAATTATTTTTGTCTTCTCAATTCCCCCTCTAATCCTGCCTTGTCGGCAGCTCCGCAATTCCTTGTAAAGATTTGTGGGATGACGAGGGGTCCGTAAATGGTTCATCCAACCACATGTCTCCTGAGCCGCCGATTCCTTTCACACTGTTCACCCCACACGGAAGCCTTTAAGTCAGATCATGCATGGGAAGATTACATTCACCGACTATACTTCCATGATTGAATTTAAAGGCACCTGATCTGAACACCAGGTGTCGCTGGAGAGCGATGTTGTGGGATAGATAATCTGATTTATCTAACCCAAATCCCGGCCAGCGCTATGCAAATTTTGCCCTGCCTCATGCAGGAGGCCCGGAGAAAGTCAGAGAACCCATGGTCAGGCTCGAACCAATAACCATCTTGATGTAGACTGTCCTGCAATGCAGCAACTTAGCCCACTCTGCCACGCAGACCCCCCACAAGGGCAGATTTGTCAGCTGCATGTCCAGGCATCAGATGGCTCAGTGGTTAGGGAGGATTGACGGTAAGATCCTGACTATGCCAAATGTCATTGTGTCCTTGGGCAAGGCACTTTAGGGAATGTCCCTGCATTAACTGTAAGTCGCTCTTGATATGATCTGCTAAAATGACTTAAATGTCAAATATAAATGCGCTGCATGTTCAATGGTCTCACAAACCCCCCAAAAAATAGTGACTGTTTGGTCGCTCAAGACGTGTGGGGATAATGTTGTAGAACATGGTTTGTTGGTAGACTAAGTTGATGAAGCCACTGCTTATTGTGCTGAGACTTTTTAAATTGTTTTGTACCCCAGTCGCCAGAAGGCATGTGTAGACTGGAGTCGGGAGCTTAGACCACTACAGCACTCCGGCACATGCTGAGAATTTCTAAAAACTTTCTTGTTGGTCAATGAAGGCCAAGTTTTTTTATAAAGATTTTTTTTTAAACATTTTTTATTGAAACGACAGTATGAAGCAGAGTCTAGGGAGACAGAAATGTAGAAGGAAACAGATTGGAAGGCCACAGACAGTCAGCCGAACTGGCCTCGATATGCTCCAGAGTCAGGAGCATAGACCGCTACATCAACTCCTGCACAATGAATACTGAGTTTGCCGGAACGTTCCACCAGACTTTTTGTGAATTTGGGTGGAAGTGTCTGGTAACCAGATTAGCTTGTAGTGATGATGTGTTCAGTCACTATCTGGTCAGAGGGTCATGGTTACTAAGGTCAGTATGGTCCTTGTGTTAGGATGTAGCATGTGTCGCCAGGGACAACAAGCAGGGACAATAACAGGAAGGGACTAGCTGCCTGAACATAAATGAGGTCAGCAGTGAGCACCAGCTGCAGGGAAGTTAGTGGGTTGTCTCAAGGAGACGAGGGGTGGGAGAGGACCTAGCCTGAATGAGGCTTAAACCATCAAGGGTTTACCCAATTTTACAGCCCAAAACTCTGGTCACTTCCAGGAACACCGCAGAACTTTACAAAAATACTGGAAACGGTGATTCAGTGATTCACCAGGAAATAAAAAATCCTAAACAAGAAATTTGTTTCAAAGTGTTTTAACATTTAACTGGTATTTCTAAGTCTAAAGGTAAATATTAAATGTATTTTTGGTTTATGAGGGGGCTGTGAAATTATTTGTCTATTCTATGAAAAGCCTTGATGCATTTTGCTGTGGAGATGATAGGTGAAAAGTTCCTTATATGCTTATGTGTATAGCTACATGTGTCAGTATGAGAATGCTTTATACTGTCATTTCCATTTACTGTATTAAGAGTGTGAGGTAATATGTGTGATTAGATCTTCATTTCAGTGTTTGCATTGAGCGGCCACCTCATTTTGTCCTTCAATTGAACATTGGATTGTGTTTAGTCAACATTTCCAGTCCTACTCTCCCTCTGTCAGAGCCAGCATTGTGTTTGCTCATTCTAGCTCAGACCTAAAAATGCCTCAGTCAGCACCACATTTCCTTTCAGTCCCTTTCATTCACATTCTGATCTGTTTTACCTCACATTACTACTCTGTATTCGGTATGTAATGTATGACTAGTCGTTAAAAATGTTTCCATCTAGATTATTATTTGCAATGCTTGTATGGTTTAGAACTGTAGAATTCTTGTTTCTTCTCTGTGTTTGGTGAACACAAGTGTTTTGATGGCTCGTTTCATTTATGTTGCTTTCACTCTCTGTTTCACAACTTTCCTTTTAACTTCACCTTATTCATTACATGTTTAGCTGTCCTCTGTGCGAAGTGAGGTGTGTGGCTCTGTACTGTGTGTCTGTGTATGTGTGAATATAAGTTACCTCTAAAAGTGAGTACTTTCTGTCTGTGCCTGTGTGTGTAATCGTGTCTGTCTTTGAACGGTCTGAATGAGGTCAAGGAATGCTTGCAGTACATGTTGCCTCCCCACATCTGTATCTCATTGTTCCCCTCCCCATCCTGACCATCCTTCCAGGAGCAGCGTCTCAGGTACTTGAAGCAGCAGGACAGTAAACCGGGTCAAACCGC
>JACXGM010000036.1:18381-30580 GCA_016801145.1 Umbra pygmaea
ACACACACACACACACACACACACACACATACAAACACACACACACACACACACACACACATACAAACACACACACACACATTTGCTTTTCTATCTTTGTGGGGCCCTATTTTCTAGCCCTAACCCTAACCTTTACCCTAACCATGACCTTACCATAACCCTAAAAACCTAACATTAGTGCCTAAATCTAAACTTGGAATAATGCCTAACCCTAACCCTACTGTAATTGGTAATGCCTAAACCTAATAGTAACTCCAATTCTAACCCTATGCCCAATAGTACATTTTTCCCTTAACCTAACCCCTGAGCCATAAATCGCAATTGGGGCCATGCCCACAAGGTAAAATTTGTCCCCACAAGGTCTAATTTTACATCTTTTTGTCAGGTTTATGTATGGTTGTCAGGCCATCGACAAAATTTCAGTGCCCCACAACCATACAAAACAAGGCCACACACACGAACACACACACTCGGCTTTGTACAGCTACCATCATGGGGACTAGAAAACAAAACAATGCAGATTACCTAACCTTAACGTAACTCTGACATTAACATCACCCTGACCTCAACCTAACCATACCCTTAACCTAACTTCTGTAACATATAATTTAAGCCTAAATGTAAACTAGCCCTAATTCTAACCCTAAACCAAATTGTAAGGTGGGCCCTAAACCTTGGGAAGTCTTCTGTTCCTCATGCTCTCTGTTAAATCAACTACACCCACACCAAAAGGATCAATATCTTAATCGAGGAATTCATCATTATCACCTTTACCATCAGTTCTATACTCAAAATCTTAACATGGTGAAGGTAGAAACTCAGTTCAGCTGTCATGATGTCACCACTATCTGTATTCCTGTCAGCCAGCTTGAAATCTGAGCCTCCTCATGTTGTGATCTGGAACTGGGTGTGTCTGGGTGTTGACTGGAGTTCTCTGAATGTCTTGAAGTCCCTGTGGTCATATCTTAGTTGGGTCTGGCCTGGTCCTAAGATGCATAATGTCCAAGGCTGCACCCTGCCTGTCACATACTGACGCAGACAGTCCACAGAATAATGACACGGTCTTGTCCAGAACCTTCCAGTAGTCTGAACTCACTATTCTCTCACACCGTCCGACTTGAGGCATGTTTTGATTCATTCCCAACACACACAATCCATGGTTACTGATATTGTACACTGCGCCCCCTCTCGTCTCCCTAGCGGCTGAAATCGAGCATGTGAGTGGGCTGTTCCAGGATAAGCAGGCTGAGCTACAGTCGGCGGTGCTGAAAGTGGACCAGCTCACCCAGCAGCTGGACGACCTGAGAAGGGGACGTCTCAACGGCCTGCAGCCCCTAGGAGGACCTCTTACTGGGGCCGCCGCCCTGGAGCTACGCAAACTCTACCAGGAACTCCAGGTACATTCCCTGAATGAAACATGTGCCTGCTTCACTCTTTAAAAGGATGTTTTCTGCAGTAAGTTGAGATGATGCAGTCACACAGATACAGATCAGCTTCACGTGACATTTTGACATTATACAACGGTAATCCGTTTCTGGATTATGTCATGAAATGATACTTCAGATTCAGGTTTTGTTAGGTAGTTCCAGATGACATAATTCAGATGCAGATCGGATGAAGGGGTGGAGATTAGATGAGTCATGCTGACATTTTTTATGTTGAAAGGACGTTTGCGACAGGGCACAATTATGTTCAGCTTTGTGTCTCCATCTCATAGCCTGCCAGGGGCCTGGTTTAACAGGGACAGGGCAACGTGCCCCCTAGACTGACTTTGTCATGCCCCCAACACACACATAAGCTTGCACACACACATGGTGCCATGCCATGTGCCACCTGGTGTGACAGTCTGTTTCCTCTGTGTGTCTGTCAGGTGAGGAACAAGCTGAACGCGGAGCAGAGCAGCAGGCTGCAGCAAAACAAAGAGCTGCTGAATAAGCGCAACACCGAGGTTACCATGATGGACAAGCGGATCGGGGACCTCCGCGAGCGCCTGTACAAGAAAAAAGCTGAGGCACGTCAAAAAGAGAGCAACCCCGTAAGACCAGGAAGGATCTCTAAAAAAACATTTTTTTGTGTTCCCACATAACAGTACCATACTCTGAATGTCAGTGAATGGAGTAGTGTAGAATACAATAGCATAGAATACAGTAGCATCGAATACAGTAGCATCGAATACAGTAGCATCGAATATAGTAGCATCGAATATAGTAGCATCGAATATAGTAGCATAGAATACAGTAGCATAGAATATAGTAGCATAGAATACAGTAGCATAGAATACAGTAGCATAGAATACAGTAGCATTGAATACAGTAGCATAGAATACAGTAGCATTGAATATAGTAGCATAGAATACAGTTACATCAAATATAGTAGCATAGAATATAGTTGCATCAAATATAGTAGCATAGAATACAGTTGCATATAATACAGTTGCGCCTAGTAAATGTTATCACAGTTTCAGTTGTTACTCCTTTAAAAAACAATCATATTAATATATGGCAACAAATTATAATTTTTTAACTTGGGATTGTCTATATACTGTATACATTTATGTGGTTCTCTTTACAATGTTACTTTACAATTGCCTAGACCATTATATAGACCATTTTGATTTTAGACGCAGCTAACTGGACTGTGAAAGTAAAGCTGACAATATCTCCCCTCTCTCTCTGCTCTCCACAGCTTAACAAGATAAACGGGCCTCCCTCCCCCCAGCCCACCTCCAGCAGCTCTGGGCGCGTGGCAGCGGTGTGTCCCTACATCCAAGTCCCTGTCCCTGGCAGACAGGAGGGGGGCTACACTCTGCCTCCAGAGCCGCTGAAACCACTGCCTGACGCAGGGGCTGGCCCCGCCCACCATGGCCGTTCCAAATCAGGTGAGCCTCCACCCTGCAGCTTTACCTACATATTCTATCACATTCAGACGACTCAGTCATATCTGGCTATTTTGGGACACCTAGGTTGATCTGAAATCGACAGTCTGGAGATTTCTATGGTGCAGGTGGGAGATGTTTTCCAGTACAGAGGAGTAGCATAACATAACACAGTTGTGAAAATATATTTAAATTCAGTTTAAGGTCTTATTTTGTACATTTATTATTATTATCATTACAGACAAATCCACTAAAATACATGGGTATTAATACTCAGTAACACATTACATTTCAAATCACATAAAATGTATGACAATTAAAACATTTAGCAAATAGACTTTACACAAGTCTTAATTTGCAGAAGTAGGATATAGGGGAGGTTTACATCCCTTTGTACTGACCTGCGGACTAGAGAGAATTTGGGCACTTCAGGTAAACAGGGTGGGATATGGGTAGAGCTGTGTAACACTGGTATTTCAGTGTTGAGGACGTGTGCGTGGCTCTGCTTGTTCTAACGTCCTGTCCTGTCTACTCTCTCTTGTCTGTCTGTGGACCTCTTCTTCTCCTTCCCTTCACTGTCCTGTCTGGCCCTTTGTTTTTGTTGTTGTTTTTGTTGTTGTTGTTGTTGATGTTGTTGCCGTGGTTTTTGTGACGGCCTCAGCAGATGAGGAGGGGGTCGGTGTGAGAAAGCCCTCCGGACAGTGGAAGGTGTCAAATTTAGACATCATAGTGGACCCCGTGGAGCTGGGAGAGGGGCCCCGGTCCCCCTCAGGGGCCCACAGTGCCGACTGTGAGTCTGCAACCAGAAGCAGCCAGGGTAGTCTGGAGGGGCCCTCCATAGAAGGGCCCAATGTGAACAACAGGCCTTAAACATGCTTTCGGACAGTTCTATACATGCATGTATTATAATATATTCATGACAAAAAAATTTAATAACATTTCCTATTTTTATTCATACATGAAAACAGGGCTGGTAATTTGGCCTTTTAACAACATAACTGAGGACAACATAACATGGAATATCTACCTAAAGCGAATACCATGCCTTCCTCATTTACATAAAATATGTAGCTACCTGTTGAATCATTCTGCTACGGTTGTGTTTAGCCTCAGTTCACCTATGGAATTCCATATTTTCCCTAAGAGAATATATATTTATTAATATCAGAATTCAATTTCGTTGTTCAAATATTTATTGAAATTAAAATGTACCATGGACTTTTTTACAACCTCTTGAATGAGGGAAAATGGTTTGTAACATGGTTTATTCGTATGGACAGAAATAAAGGTATGATGTGCGAGGAGGGGTTACTGCTGCATTGTCTTCCTCCACTAAGCAGCCCTGGTCCGAACTAGTGCTTTGTGTATTTCAGATGCAGCCTTAAATAATGTAGCACTTCTGGTGCTCACCTTTAATAAGCCTGGCCCATTGTAACATTTAAAAGGGAGAGTAACAACTGCTTTCTTGGCACAGACACTGCAATCGCTCTAATAAGAAACCTGGCAGGCAGGCAGACAAGATGGCGACAGATATGGCAAATATACAGGCAGGATGCGGGAAATCATGTCCCTCCAGACATACTCCGTCTCCAGGAGAGCTCAATGAGAGGAAGCGAGTGAGAGATCCTCTTGGAGGGATAGACACCATAATCTCTTTAACCTGTTCTAAACTGGATCAGAAACTGGGACAGGACTGAAATACACCCAGCACATAGACGCATTAGAACTGACCCTTTGTCCCAAAGACCAGACAGTCCTGTGCTGTATTGTAGGCCTGGATGCAAACCTGTTCCTAGATGGTAGTGCTCTGTATGGGGTTGCAACCTTTCCGATAGATTTCACCTACATTTTCGAGTCTTCTCGAGATGAGACACAATTTTAGTGTGTAAACTTGCAGGTCTCTCTGGAATTTCACGTGACCGCTGGAGGTAGTGCACAAGAAGATTTCAAAAGGTCCCACATGGGGCTTTGCAAACAGCCCAGGAGAAATGTGTATTTTGGGGAAAGAATCTTCATCTGCAGGCCAGTGGGCTAGGCTGGTTTCTGAGCGAAGTGCTCACACACCCAGCTCAAGACGTTTTGAAGGAGATTCCATGACACACCCACAAACGCGCGATTGCCGTCTCGAGACATGACAATGGAAATTCGAAACAGTATGGAAATGATTTAGTCGCATCTCAAGAGGACTTAAAAATGTGGGTGAAATCTCTCGGAATGTAAACGCTGTCCTTTCAGTCACTCATTTAGACCTGTGCTTCTCAAACCTCTTCTAGGGGACCCTCAGCCATACCACAATTGTTGCTGGAGGCATTAACTAGCTTACCTGAATGAAGCAGTCAAGAGCTTGATCATTAGTAAACAGGCTGATTGGGCTGTGCCTGTAGCTGTAGAATTATTATATTCTGTGGCCTGGCTGGGGGTCTCCAGGAGAGGTTTGAGACTACCAGTTCCGGGATGCGTTCGCGCTTCAGCAAACAAAAAATAGTGGGGTGCTTAACAACAGTGGCAAGAACATGAAGAAATGTCTGACCCGACCAGGAGTTAGAGGCCAGGAATAGTTGGAGCACTCGACAGTAAGGTTGCTTTGGTCGGTCTTTAATCCATCAGTTAATTAATAAACAGGTGACTGACATTTCGACGGCCAACCTCCTATTTATAGCCTAGTGGCACAATTAATCATCCAATAGACATAACTAATAAAACAAGTATACAATTAATACAGCCGGAGACAAAAAAGTCCCCTGACAGGAGTTGTACATCTCCACAACAGTAGGACAGCAGCCTTGTGTTCGGGAATGCGAAGATGCAATGCTCTTTTTGTTTGGCCAATTTATGCTTCTCCACAAATGCACTTCAACATGTATATTACATTACTAGTGCTACAGTTAATAAAACTATGAATTTTACATTCTTTCCCTCTTCTTGGGTGGTAAAAAACTTTAGTATTTGTAGTAATGTCACAGTGTGATTAATGACCACATTTATTGTTGTCATTGGGAGGACCCGGAATCCAGGTTACCACCTTCTTGGGTAATTGCATGCTATGCGTAAGGCAGTCAGCTAAATTGCTCACTCTGTGGAAGCAAATACACAGGGGCATAGATGTAAATTACTTAGTGTTGGGTAGCTTTTGAGGATATTCCAAAATGTTTATATGACAGATTTTATATGGCCAGCACATGGGCTAGACTAAGTGGAGAAACATAAACTTTTGGCTGTTGTATCCTGCGTTGTGTTTATGTTTCTAATAAGGCTGTGGCGTTCGGTCTGTTTAGCCCAGGTGTAGGTTGTTTCAATAACCCCGCTAACAAATCTGCATTGTAAAAAACCTTTGCCCATTTCATCAGCCTTACATTCAAATTCACTGTCTGTACTGCAGTTACGTCATAGTCTAAGGAATCGACCCACTGGTATATTCCTTATGAGGTGTCTAGGATGATTACTGTCTGCGTGTAAAAGTGTGTTTCTACTCTGTGGCTTGCGGTAGATAATCCACATTTTTATAAATGGTAATGTCTAAACAGTCGATCCTTTCAAGATTTCTCTGCTGTAAAGTGTACATTTGGATCTGATGAGTTGAGATAAGAGATAAACCCTGTGAGGAGAATATCTGTGCCATTCCATATCGGTAGGCAATCATCTATATCTTTTCCAGAGAGCAACATAGTGATGATAAGGATTTTTTAAAACATCATGAATATAAATTTCTTCCCAGTGCCCCATGAATAGGCGTAGTTAGGGGCAAAAACAGCACCCATTGCCGTGCCCCGGATCTGTTGGTAAAAATGGCCAGCATACTGAATGTAGTTTGATGTAAGGGCTTTTTCTGTTAATAGAATTATTACATAATAGAATTATTGATATTTGTTTTTGCTATATGATTATGAAGATGTTTACTTGCTTGTTTGTGGAGATATACAACTCCTGGCAGGGGACTTTTTTATCTCTGGCTGTATTAATTGCATACTTGTTTAATTAGCTATGTCTATTGGAGGATTGTTGTCAATTTGTCGTGCCTAATTGTGCCACTAGACTATAAATAGGAGTTGTGGACACCAGACAGGCTACTCTGATGAAGACGCCAGCTCTTAGAAACGTCATTCACCTGTTTATTTATTTACTGGATTTAATGGATTAAATACCGATCAAAGTAACCTTACTCTGCCTTTTTTTGTTGAGTGCTACAACTATTCCTGGCCTCTAACTCCAGTTCGAAATCAGACATTTCTTCATGGTTTAGACTACCTTTACCATTATACAGTATTGGTCACTTCACTCAACTGTTTTTACTTCTCATACCTTTCAAATAAACCCCTTTTGTTTTATTTGTTTTTTGTTACTTTTTTATTTTATTTTCCTTCACTCTGCCTGCTGTGTCTTCGTTGCTCAATCCCACTCTCTATGTACCCCTCCTGTAGTGAATGATGCAGCATGGCCCACCTTGAGTAAAAGTGTCTCCTCTATCCACCCATCAGACTGGAGGAACACCAGCCCAGACCAGGTGAGCTCTGCCTCATACTTCCTACAGCTAGTAATCCACTACTGTCATCTGAATTGTTTAAAGTGGCTTCATACACCTGCAATGATGTTAAATAATGCACTCTAAACAAGTAAGCATTCTTCACCACAATGCTCTCACAAACACAGTATTCTCAGGAGAACACAAGTTGAGACTATTGCAGCCATACAGTTCAACTCCTGGAAAAATCTCCTTCAAACCGTCCAACACTGCCATCTGTGTGACTGTTTCACTGCATTGCCTTCCGCAGAGCCTCGACTTCAGTAAGCTACCATGCGGATCCGTGTCCAAACCACAGCCTATCTACGGCACCTACCCGGCTCCCAGCGGACATCCATCTATAGTCTGCTCCACCAGCTCCCTGCCCAGGTCTGCCCCTGCCACCTTAGCCTGGCAGCGCTCAGCCCTACTGCCCCCTGGTTCGTCCTCCCAGCAGATCCAGCAGCGGATCTCTGTCCCCCCGAGCCCCACAAATCAGTCGAGCCAGGGGGAGAGGCCTGACCCGCCACTGGCTGTGGCCGTAAGGCCATACATCCCAGACAGGTCCAGCTCCAGGCCTCAGTCCCCGAGGAAGGGCCCAGCCACCATGAACTCGTCCTCCATCTACAACATGTATCTACAGCAGCCTGCGTGTAAAAGCTACTCAGTAGGAGGCAGGTCTGCTGTGAAAGCAGGTACACCTTCTAAAATAATATGATCTGTTTTTAGAGTGAATTCTTCCAAAATTGCATTTAAACCCTTGCCTGATTCAGATAAATTAGACTTTCCTTGTTTCTCAAACTTTTGTCTTATTAAAAGGGAAATACTTGTAATTTACTATAACACTGTTAATCTCCATTTGTTTGTAGTTTATGGGAAGCCAGTTCTTCCCTCCAGCAACTCTGCGTCCCCTGTGCCATTCCAACATGGGGCCCTGTCCCCAGGAGCAGTCCTGGGTGGTGGTGAGGACATGTTGGACAGGGAAGGGGACACCCCTGAGGTACAACCTCTACCCGCTCCCAGTGTGGAGAACATCCCCCGGCCTCTGAGCCCCACCAAGCTGACCCCGGTTGCCCACTCCCCGCTGCGCTACCAAAGCGATGCCGACCTGGAGGTCCTGCGACGGCGGCTGACCCATGCACCGCGCCCGCTGAAGAAACGTAGCTCCATCACGGAGCCAGAGGGCCCCGCCGGTCCCAACATCCAGAAGCTTCTGTACCAGCGCTTCAACACCCTAGCTGGGGGCATCGAGGGCAACAACAGCACCCCCTTCTATCAGCCCGTCTTCATGGGTGGTGTCTTGGGATGTCCTGACGTGGACAACCTCAACACTGCTAATGGGAACATGATGGAGACAGCCTCCCTGGTGGTCAGAGAGGCTGAAGCTCCCAAAACAGACCATCAACTGTCCCCTGCCAAGTGCCCTTCCCCTGACTCCAATGAGAACCAGAGGACGCCCTCTACCAATGAAACAGCTCCCCGACTGCCCACACCCCAGCCTAGCCAGGAGGACAACAACAACAACAACCAGCCTGTTCCCAGCACCGGCTCCCCTCCCAGCCCCATCCCAGAGGTCTCATCACCCCAGCAGAAGGACACCTCTTCTGGGACTGATACGCCCCCACCACTTCCTAAGGTCAGCCTGCGGATCTAGAGCTCCATAATGTAACATCTTTCGATCCGGCAATATCATAATTCATAGTTGAACCTGGTCGGGTTACTTGATCAGCAAAAAAGAGGAAAGACTGTAACTCTGTCTAATGATAGGATTGCGGTCATATTTGCAGACAGTACATTTTTCAGAGTAAAAACAACCAACCCTAGATGTGTCATTAAGAAAGAGACTTTTTCTGTGTCCACAGATCAAGAGGACTAACCTGAAGAAGCCGGAGTCAGAGCGGACAGGTCACGGGTTGCGGGTCAAATTCAACCCCCTGGCCCTGCTACTGGATGCTTCTCTGGAGGGAGAGTTTGACCTAGTGCAGAGGATCATCTATGAGGTCCCTAAACGCTCTTCAGTCCCAAATGAATTGTGTTGTCTTCTCATTTTACACAACAGTCTGTAACAGCCTGTGAGGAATTTCAAATCAACAAATTAATCATCCTCACAACATCGTTGATATGAAAATGTATTGATCAACACATTTTGTGGATTGACTAAATAATTGCGAATGACTGAGGCTTTTACTCATGCAGGTTGAGAACCCAAGCACGGCCAATGACGAGGGAATCACCCCATTGCACAACGCTGTTTGTGCTGGACACCACCACATTGTCAAGTTCCTGCTCGACTTCGCAGTCAACGTGAATGCTGCTGACAGCGATGGATGGTGAGGGCAGTTCATGCTCCGCTTTGATCCTTTTTCATTTACCGCAACTTTCTAAGACCTTGTTCAAAAGGCTTGAGACCGAACAATCTGTGAGTAAATGCTGCATCTTTTGTGTGAAATGTACAGGACCCCACTGCATTGTGCAGCCTCCTGTAACAGCGTGCATCTCTGTAAGCTGCTGGTGGAGTCGGGGGCGGCCATCTTTGCCACCACCATCAGTGACGTGGAGACAGCGGCTGATAAGTGTGAGGAGATGGAGGAGGGCTACACACAGTGCTCACAGTTCCTCTATGGTGAGTGATGCGGAGGAACAAAAAAAGCTGCTACACAATACACTCACAAGCTACAAAAAGTAGCTTTGGATTAGCAAAATCTCCACTGTCTGTTGGCGAAATGACACTAGAATTTGTTTGATTGGCAAAGGTATTATGGATTGGGCCATTTTTTTGTGTCAACAAAGTTTGAAAGTGTTCCCATGTGAGTTTACTCTGTCACTGTGTGTCGTCCAGGAGTGCAGGAGAAGCTGGGGGTGATGAATAAAGGCACAGTGTACGCACTGTGGGACTACGAGGCCCAGAGTTCAGATGAGCTGTCCTTCCACGAGGGAGATGCCATCACCATTCTTCGTCGCCGGGACGACACTGAGACCGAGTGGTGGTGGGCCAGGCTACATGACAAGGAGGGCTACGTACCACGTAACCTGCTAGGGGTAAATCTTGACAAAAATAATGGGTGCATAATTGCTATGAATCTCCAGGATATTCATCAAATTATTCCTTGTAAATGTGTTTTATTCTGTGGTAATATTCTGTGTTTCTGCTAATAAACATTACATTTATTTTTATCATAGTTGTATCCAAGGATCCAGCCTAGACAACGTTCTCTGGCATAGAGAAAACAGTGCCCGTTGCTGAGAAGATAGTGCACATTGTTGTGCTGTGACTTGGCTAAGAGCTGGAACTGGCTGGACCTGCACACTGGCTGTGCCTGGACAGTGCCCTCTCTCTGTGTCGGTCTGTTCCACCACAGAACAAAAACACATGGATAAGAGAATGGATGGAGTGGGACATAATCAGACAGAAATGCTGACAAACTAAATTTTATGGGTCACTTATCAAAGAGGCAGCATATATTGCTTAGAGATCTCTATCTGCATTTTCAAGGTTGTGCTTTTTCTTCGGACAAGGCTGACTTATTCCTCATTGGTTCATAAGGAAATGAAGCACCATATTTTTTTTTCAACTAGCACAGCGCCACCACCCTTTGATGTTTGAAGTTTTCCCTTTCTCTTGTGTAACAGTTTGGTAAGGACTTGAATGTGATGACCTTAGACAAGGGAGCAGAGGACAGAACAGAGGTCATTGAGTTAGTGAAGAAGGACATGGAAAGTTTCCCTAGGAGGTCAAGTCTTTAGAGAGTCAGTGGAGGAAAGAAGGCAAAGTAACTGAATGTATCTACAAGATGAGACGTGGAAGGACGAAATGTAACAGAATGTGTTATTGAAGGACTTTGAAGGCTGGTTAAAGCTACTGAAAGATTTGTTGAATGTAAAGCAGTCATGATCTTATTTTGCAAACCAAAACTTTTTCTGAAGGTGGTGAAGATCTTATGCTGGGATGGGAAAGTGAGCGATGCAGCTTCTACATATGCTTACATAAGCTAACTTTGGGAATGGAAACTAACCTTGTCAAACGCCAACAGTATATCAATGCTTTATCACCCTAACAGGAGGTCTTTAATTTTTCCCATTAATGTTTTTAATAATATTGACTTAAATGTAAGTTTGTAAGTTGTATTCTTTTATTTTTGTTTCAGTTTGGCTGTTTTCTATTCATACACTTCATGTTAAGTTATACACATTTTGATCAGAGTGTAGCCTACCTGTTGACTGACGCTGGCTTAAATTACTTGTTATGTATGTATGTATGTATGTATGTATGTATGTATGTATGTATGTATGTATGTATGTATGTATGTATGTATGTATGTATGTATGTATGTATGTATGTATGTATGTATGTATGTATGTATGTATGTATGTAATATGCCCCATGAAATATCTACAATAAATCATTATTTTCCTTGAATGGGAATAGAAAATCGTACATAAGTTGTTAAAGAATACTGTAGCAATAATATATCAATGCTATGCACATGCTTGGTAACACGTGACGTGAGTGTCTGTCAAATTGAATAACAGGGTGCGGCCCGTCCTTTGAAAGCTAAATATTATCTATAGCCTATCTGCCTGTCTAGGGTCCAGTTTATACTTAGGTCAATAATGGATCAATGTACAACTACACCAGTCAGCTGTTACACTACGGCTCCCTCCATTCGAGCGCATAGCTCGTCACTCGCGACGGAATTTCAATCTTTGTTGACAGCGGTTGCGTGTCTCTGTGAACTGGGCACATAGGCGTAAAAATAAAAGCTGAATTTGCACATAGGACTAAACGGTACTTTCTTGACATTCTATGATTCAGGGAGATTAGCGTA
>JACXGM010000036.1:30680-117954 GCA_016801145.1 Umbra pygmaea
CGGTTTGATTAACGCATTGGTTTTAGCGCACGAGTAGGAAAAATCCAATGCATGCAACACGCTGAACGCACCGCAGCCGCAATCCAACGCATTCCGCTATGCGTCTTTGCATCACTGGCGGACTCCTTCATTGGAAATGACTGGACTTCCGTTGTTATGCATATGCAATGACGGATTCTGTGTGATTTGGGCATAAGGCCTTGTTATCGTTTATCTATCTGCGCAGGAGCCATGGCAAGTCCTAAAGCCTTTCACATAAACACCCCTTTATTGGAGAGCATAGACATGTCAAAACGTGTGGGGAACAGTGTTTATCTAAAGATGGAAAGTTCTCAACCGTCCGGTTCTTTCAAAATCCGCGGGATAGGCCACCTGTGTCAAAAGGTAAGCATAAATCATTGTGTTTGAATATACACGCGTAAATGCAATCTAAAGTACATGGCAGCGGAAAGACACATCTCAAATAACATTTCACACATTACCGCTTTTACAGTAGTGATGGGGCTAGTGAGAAGTAAAAATATATGTCTAACTTTAAAATAACCTAAACCCTATTTAAACGCGATACAATGACGGTAAATTTGACGTTATTGTAACACTGCTCAAACATTTGTGCGACAGCACCTCTTAGTGTTCACGAGAGACAACGTCATTTAAAGGGGTATAATAGTCACATGATCACACCATTGAAATTGCTAAGCTCCTCTGAATCAAACGGTTTTAAACCTGCACTAAGTACCTTTTTGAGAACTACAAAAACGATGTCTTAGGACTAGTAAACAGCATATTTGATCCAGGGATGAAAAACATCAACTTAAATAATAGAAAATATAGAGTAGAATAGCTAAATTTACATTTCACAATATCTAACTAGCAACGAATGTCTATTATGGACAACATAATAATGGGTATTTTCAGAAATTGGTTATATTGTCTATGTATTATTCCTTTGTTCAGTAAAAACACACATACATACATACATACATACATACATACATACATACATAAATACATACATACACACACACACACACACACACACACACACACACACACACACACACACACACACACACACACACACACACACACACACACACACACACACACACACACACACACACACACACACACACACACACACACGCACACATGCACGCACACATATACGCACACATATGCGCACATATACACTGAACAAAAATATAAACGCAACAATTGTTTGTGCCCCCATTTATCATGAGCTGAATGCTAAGACCTAAGACCTTTTCTATGTACACAAAAGGCCAATTTCTTTCAAATGTTGTGCACAAATCTGTCTAAATCTGTTAGTCCATCCACCTCACAGGTGTGGCATATCATGATGCTGATTAGACAGCATGATTATTGCACAGGTGGCCACAATAAAAGGTTACTCTAAAATGTGCAGTTTCATCACACAGCACAATGCCACATATGTCGCAAGCCACAACAGGTGGATTCAGCACCACGGCCAACTCCGCAGCCTAAGGAATAACAAATAATTCAGTAGGCTGCGGAGCTGGCCGTGGTGCTGAATTCATCTGTTGTGGCTTTATACAAACATACATATATACAGTATCTCACAAAAGTGAGTACACCCCTCACATTTTTGTAAATATCACATATCTTTTCATGTGACAACACTGAAAAAAGGATACTTTGCCTCAATGTAAATTAGTGAGTGTACAGCTTGTATAACAGTGTAGATTTGCTGTCCCTCCATATATATACACACACATAAATATATATACACACAAAAATATATACATATACAGTCGTGTGCAAACGTTTAGGCATTCCTGACAATTTCCATGATTTAATTTATAGAATATTGGGTGTAGTGAAATGGGGTTTATTGGATGAACAGAAATTGCTGATCCAAACACCCATATTTTTATAAATGAAAATCATGGAAATTGTTTAGGCACCCCTGACAATTTCCATGATTTTCATTTATAAACCAGTGGGTGTTTGGATCAGCAATTTCATTTTGATCTATCAAATAACTGAAGGACACAGTAATATTTCAGTAGTGAAATGAGGTTTATTGGATGAACAGAAATTGCTGATCCAAACACCCAATTTCTTATAAATGAAAATCATGGAAAATGTTTAGGCACCTCTGACAATTTCCATGATATTCATTTATAAAAAACTGTATGTTTGGATCAGCAATTTCATCTTGATCTATGAAATAACTGAAGGGCACAGTAATATTTCAGTAGTGAAATTAGGTTTATTGGATGAACAGAAAATGTGCAATATGCATCAAAACAAAATTAGACAGGTGAATAAATTTGGGCATCCCAACAGAAATATCGCATCAATATTTAGTTGAGCCTCCTTTAGCAGAAATAACAGCCTCTAGACACTGCCTATAGCCTGTAATGAGTGTCTGGTTCTGGATGAAGGTGTTTTGGACCATTCCTCCTTGCAAAACATCTCCAGTTCAGTTAGGTTTGATGGTAGCTGAGCATGGACTGCCCGCTTCAAACACCCCACAGATTTTAAATGATATTCAGGTCTGGGGACTGGGATGGCCTGTCACGTATTGATGTATATGGAGTAATGAGGAAGCAAAGGCAGGAGTCAGGTAAAACGTAGATATGTATTGTTTGTCAAAAGGCAACAAAACATAACCATACAAAACAAAAGCTACCCGTAGAAAACGGGAAGGGTCTAATACAGAACTTAGATACTGGTACTCTTGACGAAAGTAGCGAGGGCCCAAAGGATAAACTAAGACATGCAATAACCAACAAGAGACCATACAACTGCTCCTCTCTTTATATGCACAAAAGGAAATGGCACAGATGAAGGTAATCAATCATCATGCCGGAATTGGAAACTTATAAGATGGGGAACTGGATCGTCGAACCGGGAGTGGTGCCGGGGCGGATGCGACAGTACCCCCTCCTCGAGGGGCAGCTCCAGATGCCACTGAAGGACGAGCCGGACGCCCCCTGGGACGGGGTCCCGGGCAGTCCGGGCGGCACAGATGAAACTCCCGGAGGAGCGAGGGATCCAGAATATCCGCCGAAGGAACCCAACACCGCTCTCCTCCCAGTCTACCAAATATAGCAGCCCACTCCGCCGACGTCTGGAGTCCAAGAGCTGTCGGACGGCGTAGGCAGGCTCGCCCCCGATGGATAGAGGAGGAGGCGGGGCCGAGCGGAGAGATTCAGCAGCCAGGGGTCCGGGGATCCATGGCCTAAGAAGGGGAAACATGGAAAGAAGGAGAAATGCGGTAAGAGGGAGGGAGCTGAAGGCGATACATCACCTCGTTAATCCGACGGACGATCCGAAAGGGTCCAATAAAGCGGGGAGACAGTTTGCGGCACGGGAGGCGGAGAGGCAAGTCCCGGGTGGAAAGCCACACCCGATCTCCAGGTTCATAGGAAGGAGCCGTCCCACGTCGCCTGTCCGCCACGCGTCGGTGACGATCCACAGCGCGTTGGAGGTGAACGTGTGCAGCGTTCCACGTGGCCTTAGCACGTTTAGCCCAGTCATCCACAGCTGGAACCTGCGTGGACCCTAGTTGCCAGGGAACCAGGGGTGGTTGGTAGCCTAGGACACAAGCAAAAGGGGTTAGCCCAGTGGAAGAATGGCACAGGGAGTTCTGAGCGTACTCAGCCCAAGGCAACAGTGACGCCCAGTCATGGGGACGGTCCATACAGTAGCTGCGTAAAAACTGTCCAAGCTCCTGGTTAGCGCGTTCCGCTTGGCCATTAGATTGTGGGTGGTACCCGGACGTAAGGCTCACTGTAACCCCCAATTTCGTCATGAAGGCCCTCCAAAAACGCGACGTGAACTGAGGACCTCTGTCGGAGACTAGGTCCTCAGGAACCCCGTAGTGTCGAAACACGTGGGTAAACAGGGCATCAGCTGTTTGTTGTGCAGTAGGCAGTCCGCGAAAGGGGAGCAAACGACAGGATTTAGAGAAGCGGTCTACAACCACTAGTATAGCCGTGTTCCCGTTCGAAGGGGGCTAATCGGTGACGTAGTCAACGGACAGGTGCATCCAGGGTCGTTGAGGAATGGGTAACGGTTTGAGCTTACCGTGAGGTAGATGCCTCGGGGTCTTACATTGGGCACAGATGGAGCAGGAGGAGACGTGTTCTCGCACGTCTGCCCTTAGAGATGGCCACCAGTATTTCGTCTCCAGGAGCTGTCGTGTCCTCAAGACTCCGGGGTGTCCGGTGGCAGGGGTGGTGTGCGCCCAGGTCACCAGTCTAGTGCGTATATCAGTGGGAACATACAATAGCCCTGCAGGACACTCAGGCGGTACTGGGTCACTCACCTGTGCCCGACGGATGTCACGGTCCACGTCCCACTGGATGGGTGCGAGTATTTTCGAGGGTGAAATGACAGGTACCTCCTCTGTCAGGAACGTCCCCGGGTCGTAGAGGCATGATAGGGCGTCCGTCATCTGTTGTGGCTTTATACAAACATACATATATACAGTATCTCACAAAAGTGAGTACACCCCTCACATTTTTGTAAATATCACATATCTTTTCATGTGACAACACTGAAAAAAGGATACTTTGCCTCAATGTAAATTAATGAGTGTACAGCTTGTATAACAGTGTAGATTTGCTGTCCCTCCATATATAAACACACACATAAATATATATACACATATACACAAAAATATACATATACAGTCGTGTGCAAACGTTTAGGCATTCCTGACAATTTCCATGATTTAATTTATAGAATATTGGGTGTAGTGAAATGGGGTTTATTGGATGAACAGAAATTGCTGATCCAAACACCCATATTTTTATAAATGAAAATCATGGAAATTGTTTAGGCACCCCTGACAATTTCCATGATTTTCATTTATAAACCAGTGGGTGTTTGGATCAGCAATTTCATTTTGATCTATCAAATAACTGAAGGACACAGTAATATTTCAGTAGTGAAATTAGGTTTATTGGATGAACAGAAATTGCTGATCCAAACACCCAATTTCTTATAAATGAAAATCATGGAAAATGTTTAGGCACCTCTGACAATTTCCATGATATTCATTTATAAAAAACTGTATGTTTGGATCAGCAATTTCATCTTGATCTATGAAATAACTGAAGGGCACAGTAATATTTCAGTAGTGAAATTAGGTTTATTGGATGAACAGAAAATGTGCAATATGCATCAAAACAAAATTAGACAGGTGCATAAATTTGGGCATCCCAACAGAAATATCGCATCAATATTTAGTTGAGCCTCCTTTAGCAGAAATAACAGCCTCTAGACACTGCCTATAGCCTGTAATGAGTGTCTGGTTCTGGATGAAGGTATTTTGGACCATTCCTCCTTGCAAAACATCTCCAGTTCAGTTAGGTTTGATGGTAGCTGAGCATGGACTGCCCGCTTCAAACACCCCACAGATTTTAAATGATATTCAGGTCTGGGGACTGGGATGGCCTGTCACGTATTGATGTATATGGAGTAATGAGGAAGCAAAGGCAGGAGTCAGGTAAAACGTAGATATGTATTGTTTGTCAAAAGGCAACAAAACGTAACCATACAAAACAAAAGCTACCCGTAGAAAACAAGAAGGGTCTAATACAGAACTTAGATACTGGTACTCTTGACGAAAGTAGCGAAAGGATAAACTAAGACATGCAATAACCAACAAGAGACCATACAACTGCTCCTCTCTTTATATGCACAACAGGAAATGGCACAGATGAAGATAATCAATCATCATGCCGGAATTGGAAACTAATAAGATGGGGAACTGGATCGTCGAACCGGGAGTGGTGCCGGGGCGGATGCGACATGGCCATTCCAGAACACTGTACTTGTTCCTCTGCATAAATGCTAGAGTAGATTTTGAGCAGTGTTTTGGGTTGTTGTCTTGTTGAAATATCCAGCCCCAGCGCAACTTCAACTTCATGTCGGATTCCTCTAAATTATTCTAAAGTATCTGCTGATATAGAGTGGAATCCATGCGACCCTCAACTTTAACAAGATTCCCAGTACCGGCACTGGCCACACAGCCCACAGCATGATAAAACCTCCACCAAATTTGACTGTGGGTAGAAGTGTTTGTCTTGGAATGCTGTGTTCTTTTGGTGCCATGCATAATGGCCCTTGTTATGACCAAATATCTCCATCATTCATGGAGTTTCATCAGTCCACAGCACCTTTTTCCAAAATGAAGCTGGCTTGTCCAAATATGCGTTTGCATATCTCAAGGGACTCTGTTTGTGGCATGTGTGCAGAAAAGTCTTCTTCCGCATCACTCTCCCGTACAGCTTCTCCTTGTGTGAAGTGCGCTGAATTGTTGAATGATGCACAGTGACACCATCTGCAGCATGATGATGTTGTAGGTCTTTGGAGGTTGTCTGTGGGCTGTTTTCGACCGTTCTCACCATCCTTCACCTTTGCCTCTCCGGTATTTTACTTGGCCTGCCAATTCTGGCCTTAATAAGAACTGTGGCTGTGGTCACATGGCAGTTGCTTCAATGCATTTAGGGGTGTGGTCCTAGTCAAGACAATCTCCTGAACTCCAAACTGAATGTCAGAATGGGAAAGAAAGGTGATTTAAGCAATTTTAAGCATGGCATGGTTGTTGGTGCCAGACGGGGCGGTCTGAGTATTTCACAATCTTCTGAGTTACTGGGATTTTCACGCACAACCATTTCTAGGGTTTACGAAGAATGGTGTGAAAAAAGAAAAACATCCAGTATGCGGCAGTCCTGTGGGCGAAAATGCCTTGTTGATGCTAGAGGTCAAAGGAGAATGGACCGACTGCTTCAAGCTGATAGAAGAGCAACTTTGACTGAAATAACCAGTCGTTACAACCGAGCTATGCAGCAAAGCATTTGTGAAGCCACAACACGCACAACCTTGAGGCGGATGGGCTACAACAGCAGAAGACCCCACCGGGTACCACTCATCTCCACTACAAATAGGCAAAAGAGGCTACAATTTGCAAGAGCTCACCAAAAATGGACATTTGAAGACTGGAAAAATGTTGCCTGGTCTGATGAGTCTCGATTTCTGTTGAGACATTCAGATGGTAGAGTCAGAATTTGGCGTAAACAGAATGAGAACATGGATCCATCAAGCCTTATTACCACTGTGCAGGCTGGTGGTGGTGGTGTAATGGTGTGGGGGATGTTTTCTTGGCCCCTTAGTGCCAATTGGGCATCGTTTAAATACCATGGCCTACCTGAGCATTGTTTCTGACCATGTCCATCCCTTTATGGCCACCATGTACCCATCCTCTGATGGCTACTTCCAGCAGGATAATGCACCATGTCACAAAGCTCGAATCATTTCAAACTGGTTTCTTGAACATGACAATGAGTTCACTGTACTAAAATAGCCCCCACAGTCACCAGATCGCAACCCAATAGAGCATCTTTGGGATGTGGTGGAACAGGAGCTTCGTGCCCTGGATGTGCATCCCACAAATCTCCATCAACTGCAAGATGCTATCCTAATCCTATCAATATGGGCCAACATTTCTAAAGAATGCTTTCAGGACCTTGTTGAATCAGTGCCACGTACAATTAAGGCAGTTCTGAAGGCGAAAGGTGGTCAAACACAGTATTAGTATGGTGTTCCTAATAATCCTTAAGGGGAGCTTCTTTTTGTTATTGTGAGTTTATAACTATTTTTGGCAATGGAACAAACCAAAAATAACCAACAGTTTAAGCCATATTGCATTACATTACTGTATTTTAGTGCATAAAGCGCGCACCTGAGATTAACGCGCACCCTTGCACATCACACAGAAATCTTGTTATGTGTAATAAAATATCAGCATTGTGCACACTCATACAAAGCGCTCACAGCGGCATAGACGCTGAGGCTAAAATACATACAGAGCTTATGCAATAGACTTAAAACGAATTACACACTTTTTTTAACAGACAATAACTGAAACACTGCTACCGGATATTAGTCAAGCTTTACAACAAAACCCACAGAGAATACTCATACAGAGAAGAATCCTCAACAATGAACCGCATCATCCCCTGTCTCCCCAGAGCATATAAAGCCACCTAACAGCACCAGCTGAAAGCTCTTTGCAATTAGACCAGAAACCCCAATTGCCAATGGTGATCAGGTTAATGCTCAAGGTAGACAGGGGATGGCGCCATACTTCATAATACACACCCATCACAATGACAACATACAGTGGGGAGAACAAGTATTTGATACACTACCGATTTTGCAGGGTTTCCTACTTACAAAGCAGGTAGAGGTCTGTAATTTTTATCATAGGTACACTTCGACTGTGAGAGATGGAATCCAAAACAAAAATCCAGAAAATCACATTCTATGATTTTTTAAATAATGAATTTGCATTTTATTGTTGCATTGTTTAAAACGTATATTTGCTTACCTCTCTGCTGACGAGCCAACTCCCACCCTATTTCCTGCTTTCAGTCCGCTAAGAGGGCGCGTTCAACAGTTCAAAGTTGTAAAAACGAAATGCAGGCTTCTTTTTCTAAATTCACACTTGCTCTGTCAATAATATATTCTCAATCAGGGAAGATATCAGATTAAGAATATATAATTGATAGATCGATGGTACAGTGCCTTGCGAAAGTATTCGGCCCCCTTGGACTTTTCGACCTTTTGCCACATTTCAGGCTTCAAACATAAAGATATGAAACTGTAATTTTTTGTGAAGAATCAACAACAAGTGGGACACAATCATGAAGTGGAACGAAATTTATTGGATATTTCAAACTTTTTTAACAAATAAAAAACTGAAAAATTGGGCGTTAAGTTAATACTTTGTAGCGCCACCTTTTCCTGCGATTATAGCTGTAATTCGCTTGGGGTATGTCTCTATCAGTTTTGCACATCGAGAGACTGAAATTTTTGCCCATTCCTCCTTGCATAACAGCTCGAGCTCAGTGAGGTTGGATGGAGAGCGTTTGTGAACACCAGATTTCAGTTCTTTCCACAAATTCTCGATTGAATTCAGGTCTGGACTTTGACTTGGCCATTCTAACACCTGGATATGTTTATTTGTGAACCATTCCATTGTAGATTTTGCTTTATGTTTTGGATCATTGTCTTGTTGGAAGACAAATCTCCGTCCCAGTCTCAGGTCTTTTGCAGACTCCATCAGGTCTCCATCATTCTTCCAGAATGGTCCTGTATTTGGCTCAATCCATCTTCCCATCAATTTTAGCCATCTTCCCTGTCCCTGCTGAAGAGAAGCAGGCCCAATCCATGATGCTGACACCACCATGTTTGACAGTGGGGATGGTGTGTTCAGGGTTATGAGCTGTATTGCTTTTAAGCCAAACATAACGTTTTGCATTGTTGCCAAAAAGTTCGATTTTGGTTTCATCTGACCAGAGCACCTTCTTCCACATGTTTGGTGTGTCTCCCAGGTGCCTTGTGGCAAACTTTAAACAACAGTTTTTATGGATATCTTTCAGAAATGGCTTTCTTCTTGCCACTCTTCCATAAAGGCCAAATTTGTGCAGTATACGACTGATTGTTGTCCTATGGACAGACTCGCCCACCTCAGCTGTAGATCTCTGCAGTTCATCCAGAGTGATCATGGGCCTCTCGGCTGCATCTTTGATCAGTCTTCTCCTTGTATGAGCTGAAAGTTTAGAGGGACGGCCAGGTCTTGGTAGATTTGCAGTGGTCTGATACTCCTTCCATTTCAATATTATCGCTTGCGCAGTGCTCCTTGGGATGTTTAAAGATTAGGAAATCTTTCTGTATCCAAATCCAGGTTTAAAGTTCTCCACAACCGTATCTTGGACCTGCCTGGTGTGTTCCTTGTTCTTCATGATGCTCTCTGTGCTTTCAACGGACCTCTGAGACTATCACAGAGCAGATGCATTTATACGGAGACTTGTTTACACACAGATGGATTCTATTTATCATCATTAGTCATTTAGGTCAACATTGGATCATTCAGAGATCCTCACTAAACTTCTGGAGAGAGTTTGCTGCACTGAAAGTATTTTTTATTAGTTAAAAAAGTTTGAAATATCCAATACATTTTGTTCCATTTATGATTGTGTCCCACTTGTTGCTTCTTCACAAAAAATACGGTTTTATATCTTTATGTTTGAAGCCTGAAATGTGGCAAAAGTTTGAAATGTTCAAGGGGGCCGAATACTTTCGCAAGGCACTGTATGTTGTGTTTGGAATTGAAATAGTAATTGAGTAAGCATTTTTTTACATATTGAATGAGCTGTGTCACGAGCACTAGGCTGGAAAGAAGTACTTTTTCAGTTTTTTTCTTTCAGGTTGGCATAGATAGAAAAGGTATGTTTAAACACACATCAGACATTTATCATACAGTATATTTTATGTACCAAAAGCAATTGTGCTTCCAGATTCTGGGATTTTCTTTGTGAAAGAACGTTCGTTTTTCACACAAATTATCGTTATTTAACAAAGTTGTGTCAAACGCATTAATCTGCACAAACCCATATAAACTTTTAACGTACTGTAGCACTTGTGCCAGTTCGATCGTGTTCTCCCTGAATGAGAGAGCTGATTGACGAGCCAGATGAGTATTTCAAACTATTTAGGAACATAGACAAATGATAGAATTTCGTTGTTGTTCCCCCTTAATAAACACTAACATTTGGTACATTCAATTATTACCTTTCTAGATGGCAGGACCACAGTCTAAAGGTGTGGTTTGCTCCTCAGGTAGGACATTAATTATAAAATTGTCTAAACATTTTACCGATTGTCCCAAAATTCCTCATTATGATGACCCCTTCATTTTATATTGAGGTGGCAATGCAGGGATAGCTACAGCCTATGTGGCACGCAAACTAAACATTCCAGCAACTATTGTTGTTCCTTCATCCACGCCTGAGCTCATCAGGGAGAAAATGAAGGACCAAGGAGCCACGGTCAGAGTAGTGGGGAAGGTAAGCCTGCCAATTTGTACCATCTTTCCACACAAACATTTTGCCAATATTTGATTTAAATACAGACCGTAGCGTGTTGTTGTTTGTTCTTCTGTTTGGGTCTTACTTTGCTTCAGGTGTGGGATGACGCAAATGATGAGGCTCTGCGTCTGACCCAGAGCGATGGCCTGACTTATGTCCCACCGTTTGACCATCCGCTGCTCTGGTGAGCAGATACAGGTCTAACAAAAGTGCCATGAATGCAAACTTATAAAAAATGTATTTTGCCTGCAGTGTATTTTTATATGTTAAATACATTTTCATTGATTCCCCCAAGGCTAGGCCATGCCAGTATCATGAGAGAGATCAAGGCCTCTCTTCCATCCAAGCCTGGGGCTGTAGTTCTATCTGTCGGGGGAGGAGGGCTGTTTTGCGGGGTCGTGGAAGGCTTGAAGGAGGTAGGCTGGGAAAGTGTACCCATCATTTGCATGGAGACCGAGGGAGCAGATTGTTTTAACGCTGCAGTGAAGGCAAACAAGATTGTTACCCTCCCTGACATCACCAGGTGAGGAGAACGGATTAGACCGTGAGGATGGAATTTCCTATTATATACAAATCTATTCCATTCTGTTACATTCTAACGATCCGTACTGACGATTGTGTTGCCAGTGAGGCTAAGTGTCTGGGTGCAAAAACAGTGTGCAGCCAGGCTTTTGAGTACAGTAAAGAGGAGAACATAAACGTCATATCAGAGCTGGTTACTGACCGTCAAGCCCTGCAGGCCGTGGAGATCTTTCTGGGTGAGAGTTAAATCAGCTGCCACTGTTATCAGATGCATCATTGTATAGAAACCTATACACTACTTTATTTAAATAGTTTTATTTTTTAAGGAACAAAGTTACTCTTTCGAGTAGTATTTTGTGTTCTTGATTCTGTGTGTGTTTATGTGTGCAGATGAGGAGCGAGTACTGGTGGAGCTGGCCTGCGGGGCTGCGTTAGCGGCTGTGTACTCTGGAGTCATCCAGAGGCTGCAGGGTGAGGGCAGGCTGCCTTTTCCCCTACCCGGTCCCCTGGTGATGGTCGTCTGTGGAGGGAGCAGTGTCAACCAGGCGCAGCTACAACATCTCAGGACAGTCGTTAATAGATAAATATGGAATGTTATTCTCCTGTATTCCCTATATAATGTAGTTTGCATAGTTTTTGAATGGTTAAACAATATGGTAGTCTAGTTGGCTACAGCACATGCAATTCGGATGAGGCGATTTTATCCCTACCAGGTAATGGCTTCGTCATTGTTTTTCATTTACTGCATCTCGTTGTTTACAACTAATGTCAAATAAAATGGAATAGTTGTTCTGTTAATATGGTGCCATTCAAATGTAGATACTGGTTGAGACCAGCAGGTGGTACTCCTTGTCACAAAGAAGAGCAACTGCTACGGCAAGGGTATTCATTCTTTACTGCACCCTCAGTACATTTTGTCTCTACCTACAGTACTGCTTAAGTGTTCCATCCCATGCATTAAACTTGTAAGCCTATGACCTCAAGAGTCTGTCAGAATCACCCTGGACAGTTGTTATTATAGGCACTGTAGGTTAAACAAAAGGAGAACCTTTAATTGCTTTGTTTCTGACACCCTTCTGTCTATGTCAACTATAAGTTTCAATGATTTGGAGTTCCATTTAGGCTAGTCTGTTGTTTAAGCAGACCTGACATGGGTGTCTCACAGATACCAGGATCTCATGAAATTGTCTTTCGGGAACTCAGTTCTAAGCTATTTCCGTTTTTGCTTCTACCTCCGATTGACAGGGGTGAGGAAATTAAGAAGTTTGAATATGTCTTCCAAGACTGATCCCAAAATATGTACTGTATCACATATTTAACTAGTTATTTGAAGAAAAGAAAATGCATTCAATGTTATTTTCATATACTAAGTTTAATTGCATGGGAGTGTTTATCCCTATATTTCTTGGGGGGTGGGGTTGCTAGGGAGACAGGAATAAAGAAGGAAGTGGATGGGAAGGGCACAGAGAGTCAGCCAAGCTGGGTGTACAGTAACTGGCACCGTAGTCCAGAGTTGAATTTGAGTGCCCTAGATTGTTGCCTTTTAGGACTACTTTTGCTTAAGGCTAATTCCCTTTGTCCCACTGAGCTATCTATTGATGAATTCACTAATTGTGTGTAGATCAATGTTAGCGCAGATGCTAAAGGACTCATACAGTATATATCATTCGTACCTATTAAAATAAAGATAGATTAATTAGATTCATTAATAGATTAAGATAGATTAAGATTCATTAGGATTTAAGCATTAGTGTTAATTGTAAGATAATATAGTTAAAATTTGAATCAAAGAAGAATGGAAATAATTCCATTCCAGTGTTTATTTTTCTTTTCAACACTGATTTTTCAGAAACAGCTCTCATTGAGATTAAGCTTTAACTTCTTTACATTAATATTAATGACTGTTTTCTTGTCTTTACTCATGGTCTATTATCCCTTTCCCAGCGGATGGAGTGTTTTAATGGTTAATCCGAGCTCAGATCAGAGAGGAAAGAATGATCGGCCACCTCCTAAAGAGACTGCATCCCAAAAAGCACTATATTCCCTATATAGTGTACTACATTTCTAGATGTTCAAGGTATAAAAGAAGGGAATAGAAACCTGCATGCTTTGCTTGTCTGTTGAAGAATGTTTGCTTTGTTAGCTAGGTCCCATACAGTAGACTTGTTTATGGAAATAGTCCTGCAGTCCAACTTCATTCATCTCAGTAGTTTTTAAACACAGCTTGACATATTATCCATCATGTTAGTGTGCAGGTAGGAGCAGCAAGCTCAGAGCCACTGATAAGCCGGGTACTGTACCAATCCTTATACTTCCATCAATCACCACCTTTGATGTCCAGATATGTGTGTAGACAAGGCTGGATGGATTTCTCCTCTTGTTTAAAACTATAAATCAAGTGCTGGAAGTCCAAACTTTGTAAAGTAAACATTTGTTTCAGTTGTGTTATAATATATCTTTCTTATAAACTGCTCCTAGCTCTAACATTTCCACAGGGAGTTGATACAGCATGGTAGATAGAAATATTAGATATTTTGGTAGAAAATACCATAATGTTTCTGGCACAGTATGAAAAACCATAATTTTTTATTTGAAGTTGTTGCTCCACCCATCTAATCTCCACACTCCTCACCCCTAAAATGGTGTTATCCCATTGAACCATAACAAAATTTACCCATACATATCCACAGCCAAGATAGGTTCAGGGGAATCCTTCTGTGTCCGCAGCTGACCAAATTGATCTCAATCGTGTGGTATCCATAAAGCATTCATTTTGTAATGTCTTGTAGCAATACGGTACATCTCGTAACTCTGACATGGTGTCTAGTTTGAGCTCTTGTTCTGCCTGACAACAAGGGCCAGCCTGTGTGTACAGGGGGCTTATCCCTGGAGCAGCATTAGTGTTTTCCTCACAGTACTCTATGACTACATACTCCATTAGCCCTCTAGCTGGGAACAATAAACAGGCTAGGGCAATTTAAATTTGTGTGCACCGCTAATACTCCCAGGTCAAGCTTTGAAAGCGCTGCCAACTGTACATAAAGCAGACCAACCAGCCCCTGTCACCATTGTTACATGCCTACCTTGGCTGGCTCTGGTAAGATGAACTAGGTTTCTATAGGGAACACCTACATTAATTAGTTCTACTACCCTTAGAGCCCTAGCTACAATGTTCTGTTCTGTGGTGTGTATGTTAAAAAGTTTGAGGATGATGTCCGTGGTGTTCAATGGTTTACCAATGTGCTGATCACTTTATCCACTGTAAGAATTGAGGCTGATGATGAATGCAATCACTATGGGTTTTAGTAGGCTGTCGAAGCAAAAAATAATACAACATATAAGCTACATCAAATCACAGGAGTGAGGAGCTAAATGTATAGTAGGGCTTCTGTAGGGTTTGCTTCTGTAGGGCTCGCTGGCTATGTTGACAAATTATCCAGTTGAAACACACCTTAATGGAATGGAAAATCTGTTAGGGCATTGACCATAATCTGGGAGCTATGGCCTGCCCAACACTGCACGCATCATCAGATGCTGTCAGTGCTTTAATTCCAGCATACAGCTCTTATTCCTCAATTTTTCCTTTAATCCCCTGTAATTCTGTCTGTGCCCTGTTTTTGGCTAAATAAATCCCATTTACCCCTCTCGAGTAGCTCTGTCAGCACTGCAAAAGAATATGACTTTGCAAGTCAAAACATAAAACATAAATAGTTCCAAGACTAATGTTTACTTTAAACCTGAATGAAGTAAGGTTTGAAATGCATCAAGGCAGATCAACAAATGATAATAACATTTCTCAAACTACGTGTTCTGCTCCATGTGGGGTTGGCTTATGAGAGAGAATGTAAAACTAACATCCAGTATCGGCAAAAATTATCACTGATGTTATTTCAACAGCATTTACCAGTCCACTGTATTGTAAGAGGTTATGAAAAGAATTGATTAAAAAAGTTCTGTTTAAAACAACCATATTTCCTGACTACCAGTGGTTGTCGCTATGTATGCATGTGTGCAACAAGGGTGCTTTTTTTACTCTCACATGTGACACCATAACTATGGAAAACGATTACTGTATGTAGGGGGGTTCTTGGGGGGTTTAAATGGTTTATTTATAGCCACTGGCTACAACAATATATACTTTAGTATATTCCAATCCAGTAAGGCCAGTTGGATGAAGATGTGTAAGCCTAAATTTGATTTGTCACATGCATATCTTAATCTCTAAGTTAACATAAATGCAGGATTCTGGAGGATGGCTCTCTGATATGAGTTCGATAGAAATAGAATGTATGAAATGGACCAATCATTTGACTTAAGGGGGCTCCCTGTTCTATGAATTCTAATTTATCCTTTCAAATTGAAAAACTAAGGCTACTTGGATTCATTCCCTAAAACTACATTTCCCATGAATCGTGAACTTTGTTTTCGTTGGTCGATGATCGCTGACATGCGAGTCAAAAGAGATGATGTCACCTAAAGCAGCCCAATGACTCTTGTGTTCTAGCATAAAGCACCCATCGTACTGCCTCAATGAGGGATTTGTTTACAAGGTAAGCTAAAACGATATTAGATTGCTAAACACTACAGATTTTACACAGTTATAGTGGTAAATGTTTTTCCTCAAACAAATATATTTCGGATCAATCATTTGAGTTCATTTATTGCGACAAAGCGACAAAGATGAGACCCGAAGACTGAGGATAGGCTGTATATGGGTGGGGGACGAATGGAGAAAATATGCAGATACCGGTGAGATTGCAACGAAATATCTACTAACCGCCGCAACATTTTCAAAAAAATACTGCACGGAAAAAGCTGATCCGATCCCCGAGGTATGTGAATCATGTTTTGGGCTTTTGGGTTTGCATGTTTCTTGTTTCAATCGGTAAATTTGTGTATTTATGCGAAGAAGAAGCAGACGGTGTGCTATCCCTGGACCTGCTGTGTATGAAATGCAAACCGTAGTTGTGTTGAATGTTCTATTCAATGTAGATGCGTAAATCTGTGTTAGTTTTACGAATGCATTCTAACCTGTTCTTAGTTGTATGAATAGGTGCTCGGTTTACTGTGACAACACCTAGCAGTACTTGCTTTTGTGCCAAGAATGTAATGACAAAATGAATACTTTTTAATGAGCATGCAACGTTTACGGTATTATTGTTTCTATATTCTTGTCTTTGGTTTGTATTCTCTTATACCGTTCCTTGGGGTCAGACATAGTAGAAGATCTTCATGATGGTTTCATATTGTAGATAAACCTGTATTCTACATCATTTCAGTCGTTGGATGGATTTTAAAATAGTTTACCTATTTTAGTGTACCTATAGGTGGTGACAGGTGTTTTGTCTGGCTTTAATCACCTGGTAAATGTCAATTTCGTCTGCTGCAGAAACTGTAATTCCTTTAAGTACTTCATTACATTACAGAGATCTGAGACTTATAGCTAGACTTGACTGGCTGATGTTAGGAAACACGCACATTATGTGGATTAGTCATTTAAGATTCTCCAGCAAACAGACTTATCTGAGTAATTAATCAGATTAGACTCTAATTACTTGTTTTTAATCAATTAAAAGTGGCCTAGAGAACCCAAATGACGAATGTACACATCAATGTTTTCTTCTCCTCCCAAGCATGAATTAAGTTATTATAAAAATCAGAACAACGTCTTAATGTTGTGGTGCTAATCTGTCCCTAATCACTGTGTGAAATGATGTAGATGTCTGATGTCTTTGACACCAACCTGCACTGCATTGAAAGCTGTGATTCAAAAGTGGTATCATACATTAAGTACTGTACATTGTACCCCGAGGCCTTGGAAATAACCCCTAGTTATTTGAATTATATCAGCCCTAGCGGCACAGTGCTAACTTGTTCTCATTCTGAAATGTGTTAGCCGTTGTGTAGAACAGATGCAAATCACATGAGTCAGTCAACCATACAACGACTGAGATTACTACAGTCGTGTTAATACATCCATTCCAGAACAGACCTGTATGTATGTGTGTATCACTGGAGTCTCAGCCTTTTTAATTAGTAACACCTCCATTACTTAAAATGCCGGGCACTGGGCTGAAGCCCAAGAGGCTTTCCAGCAGCAGCAGTCCATTTAGATGGGTTGTTAGTTGTCGGCTGCCAGTGCTGCACCTCCAGGCTGCCCCCCGCCAACCCACTGCTTTACTGGCCCTGAATCCGAGCTCAGTACGGACATTTCTACATTCCCCTGTCTAGGTGACTGACTAGAACTCTATTAGATATCGCTCCTTCTCTCTCTGTGTGAATGTGTCTCTATGGGTCTGTGTGTATATGGAGCAGACAGTCCCAAAGGAATTTGTTTTGTTCAATTAGTAAGAGATTCAGAATCACTGACAAGTGTGGGAGTAGGAGAAGTCTTCAATTAAAACGAGTGAGGTCATACTGATGGAATGAGGGAATGTCACAGCTGTGCCAAGTTGTGATACCAGGACTATTTCCTACTCGTGCAACTGATACTGAGCAAAGAGCCCTGAGAGTTGTTTGTGTTTCTCTGTGATGTTCCCACCCCCTGAATTAATTTAACGCTCTGCTCACAGCAGCCCTAATTTCATACCCAGTCATCTACAACGTCAAAATAATGTATGAGTACAGACCTGATGCAATACATTTCAATAATCAAATAAAATGGATAATGAAACTCTGGTCTACCTCTGATGGTAGACATTAAGGAAGAAATTTTTCAAAATGGAAGTGTGTCCGCATTGTGGAGTTGTTACTTTTAGTGCACCTGACACGTTGGATCATCTTGAAACATTGTCAGCATAATGTTTTTTGATAGAATTATGATATCAGTAACTACCTGTTCTGAATGTTATTACCTAGCCCAAGTTAAGGCATGATGGGCTGTGGTATATTGACAAACTCAAAACATCATGGGTTGTCATACCTATGGTATACAGACTCCTACTACAACTATCAGCTAATCAGCATTCAGGATGTTTAAAAATTATATTGATCCTTATTCTTTTGATTTGTTGTTATTATTTTTAAGATTATGATTTCTTTGAACATAAATGTACACTGAAAATATATTATGCAAAATCTAATGCAGCATGTTGGCTTAATTTTTCATAATCTAATTTCTGTCAAATGTAGTTAAATCAAGAATCAGAATGAACAGCATTATCATTTAGACAGGAGCCCCTTGTGCTGAGGACAATAAAAGGCCACTCTTAAATGTACCGTTTTATTACACAACGAACACAATACCACAGATGTCTGAAGTTGGAATGCTGACCTCAGGAATGTATACCAGAGCTGTTACCAGAGATTTTAATATACTTTGCTCTACCATAAGCCGCCTCCTATGTTGCGATAGAGAATTTGGCAGTATGCCCAAGTAGCCGCCAAAAAGCAAGCTTGACGTAACCATATTTGAACTTCATTACTTTGTGGGATTGTCTGAGATCAGCCACCTGGATTACTTAACAATGTTTAGTTGCACAATTTTGCACAAACCAGGTTTGACCTCCATCTGGGGTAAGAAATCATGCCAATGGATTCTATAGTCATATCATACATCATATCATTTCTCAAAACACTGCTCAGGTGACTGTATGTTATCTACTGGACTGTTTGTTTGTGTTCCAGACATACTGTTTTTGCATGTGGTGGAGACAGATGTTGCATAATGTGACAAGGTTGGTGGGTGGGGCCAACTCCTCCGTACCTCCCACATTCAGAACCCATCTGACATGAGAGGCATCAGCGTGTGGAGTGTGTTTTTACAGTAGCACATTTTAGAAACCAGGACAAATTCACCAGTGTTGAATTAAGGTACTGTTGCTTTCTGCTAGGCACAGAAGACATGTTCAATGCTGCTAGCAGCATACACAAAAATATACAATATTGTAGTGGAAATGTTGGTAACCATTTCAAAGCCACTGCTCATTGGGGAAGGTGTATCATTTCACGTCAGCAACAAAACATTGCAAAGCTGCCATAAGGAGAGTGAAGTAGCTCGGTGAGTAGTCAATTGTAATGTAGCCCCTACCAAAGCCAGGGTGACGGCTAAATCACTTTTTAATTGTTGTAGTGATTTTCACTAGAAACCTAAAAAATTACATGGGTATGTGTTATTAAACAAACAGCAGAATATTTAATACTATTTAATGTACTGATTCTGAACCCTTTATCAAACAATTTTAGAAGACATGTTTAAAGTTTTGCTTTAGTTATCTACTGTACATGTGTAGATAGCTGGGTATATGAGGACAACTGACTGATCCATTTGTCTCAAAATATATTTAAAGAATGTGTTGACCAGGCATGTTTGTATTGCCTCACCCTTGTAGGAGCAGTCCACTATTGGAACGAATGGTTTTACAATTATATTTTTATGTACAGTACCTATTCAAATCACTCACCCAGTATTTTTATATTACTTTATAAAAATACATTACGCATTTTTTTCTGTTTGTTAGATTATAAAAAACAGTTAACCAATTTCCCATTACTATAATTGAGTTTATGTTGGGCAAAATTTGTTAAAAATAATAATAATATCAGGACATTCACTGGGCCACTTCAGGACTTTCATTTTTTTGTTCAGCTACTCTACTGGTAGCTTGGCTGACGTGACCCACGTGTCTCACCGCAGAGCTGTGACCTACTTCGTCTTGACAGGAGCCTATAATAATTTCCCAGATTCTTTCAGAAAATATGCCTGCTTTTTGATTGGTTCTCACTATCTACATTATTTGCATAAGCAATGCCCCAACCACAGAAAAGGATGTTGGAATGTTTTCCTGCTAATTGTGTATAAGCTCACCACCGATAAAGATTTTTGTTAACCTATGTTTTTACTTCCATCGAAAATTAGACTGCCATTGTCCTGTGCTGTTGTCCTGCATGTAATCTAGTTTTTTACTTTGTTGCCCGGGAACAGTTTCCTCTCGTGCTTTGGAAAGAAGAGGCTTCAAAAACTTTCTAACACCTGCTATATTTTAAAATGTTTTGCAGAAATGCCAAAAATATGTATTCTCATGTTATCTTCTAATTTACCCTATGCTATCAGTACACCATGATTACTCCTGGGACTGTACTAATGTGAGTTCAAGGGGATAGAGTGACAGTTTGGTTTCATGGGATACAACCTCCCAATTGGTTATGTCCTATTCCCTTTGACCCTGACTTGTTGGCAGCTCTGTAACTCCTTGGACTGGTGTGGGATTGTGAAGGACACTCACATGGTTCATCCAACCACTTATCACCGAGATGTCTGATTGTTCACACCCTGATCATTCAGCTAGGCCGAAGTGAGAACAACAGGTGAAATTTGAACTTCTGTTGCACACTACCAAAATTATGCATGCAGAAAAGTTTGTGGAAGAAAGATACATACTACATTAGCTAGTCAGCTAGCTTTGCTTCTAGTGATGTTCAATGTAGCATTCGCTGTATTACCATGTCAGTGACAGTAAATCAGTCAAAAATACTCACCAAGCCAATCGAGAGTAACACTGTACCACCTACCTAGCTCTAATTGGTACAGATTGACCAGTATTCTGTGAGCCATTATTTTTTACACATTTCTCTAATTATATTCATGAAGACATGAGCCATTATGAGAAGTTAATCTACTACCAGGTCGACTGACTGCATCATATCGCCATGTAGCTGGGTCATTTGTAGCAAATGGTGCAATTTGAGGGTGGTAACAATGCCTAATTTTTTAAAAAGGTTTTCATTGATTTTATCATTTCATCTGATAAAGGACATGTTCAGCTATGAGAAAAATATATTGGGCCAGTTCAGGATGTTATGACATCAGAATGTTAATCAGATTGGGTAGGTAGTAACGCAGGGGGACAGTAACGCGGGGGGGACAAATTATGCTAAAGTTGGCCATTTCTACTCATTAACAGTGAACAACAGGCTAGCACATGATGACTACACAAGAAGGCTTTTAGCATTTTAAATAGCTATCTTCAAAATCAAAAAAAAATATCAGTTTCCAATATAAATCAGAGTAACATAGGGGATTATTATGATTATAGAGAGATACTTACTCTGCTTCTTGTAGTTTCTTTCCCTCCAAAAATGTATCCAAATCTTTGAGTGTCAAATGACTAAATGAAAATCAGGGGGCTTGTCCAGAAGGTTTTTCATCAAAGTAATGCAGGGGGACAGTGAACTCTGGGACAGACCATATTTAAAGATTTTTTATATTAAACTATATTTTTAATTTACCAAATAGCATGTGGGGAGATGTATTATACATAGTTATTTGTAATTATAGTTAAATACATACAAATTATTTGATAATTATTGCTTATATTTGCAACTGAAGTAAAAAAAACTGACTGGGAACATGGCATTTTAGAGTGCTTGCACCACACTCAGATTATTATTTTAAAGTTAATAAACCCTGAGGGCATAGACCTTGTTTAACGTAGTGGAGAAGGATTTCATTTTGTAAGAAAGCTTGAAAAAATAAGTATCAACCCGTTTTTTCACAACTTATTCTTGATTATATCATGGGGACACAAATGGCACCATTTGCTAAGAATGACCCAGCTAGCCAGTTACAGTCTACTATAATGCGACTTTCAGTCAGTATTTCCAACCAAGTTGACCGAAAGCTATACATTTTACCTAGCTCAAAATGGAACAGACTGAGTAGTGTTGTGTGAGTCGTAAATTTTACGTGGCATTCACCAATTATACATAAAATAATCCAGTGTACTTTAGCTTTTCCCAGTGTACTGCAACATTGAAAGTTCATCTGTATAAAATCTGGACTGATACTCCTGTAAACTTACATTTAAGTATGGTAATACGAACAGCTTGAAAACTTAGCAGTTTAAATTTGTAAAATTTCTATGATGTGCTCTGCCTTGTTTCCTTGCTAACTGTGTTAGCTGTGATATACTGATTATCTAGGTTAATTGGACAGCGAAAATGTGTAACTGTCAAACCTTTTTGAAATGGCAAGATGACAAACTTGCAATATCATCTCAAACTGGCAAAAACAAATGTGGAGAGCATCGTAATGTTTTTATAGTTACAAGGAAATGCAGATGTAAGTTTAGCAAGCTAGCAAATATTGAGGTACCGAAATATCATCACGGAAACAGTACTTAGCCATCGTTAGGAAACTGCGGACATTACTGCATTGCTCATGCAAGCAGGAGGTAAGGACACTAATCCAGAGTACATTTTATCACTGACATCCAGGTGGTTAAGTAGTTATTAGCAAGTAATTAGTCGGGTAAGTAATAAGTATTCAATTAAAAACTGTTCGCCATGATATTTATTTTGCCAATTTTTCTTCTAATTGTTCATGTTCAATTCCCTTGACCGCCTTTACACACAGAAGCCTTTAGTCAGTACACTGGCGTAAGGATTACACATTCACCAAATATACGTCTGCGAGTTAACTTCCTGGCACTTAATCTGCACACAAGGAGTCACTGGTGAGTGACATGTCAAATGATGCTAGTCTGTCTTTTTTCCCGTATATAATTTGGGTGCTGTATGAATGTGCTATGCCATGTGCTTGGGCTCCTGTCAAAATCTGAGAAGCTGTGACCAGGATTGAACCCCAGGCCACTGTAATGTAGTTTTCCTGCGAATCAGCAACTTAAGGCTAAGTGGAGCCTATATAGAGCTCAACAGTCCCCCCCCTCGTCCGAGACCGCTTGGGTTCCGGATGTAAATTTTCCATTCATTTCTCCCGTTGACTTCTGGAAAAATCTGTATATAAAGAGTTTTAGACTATGCCTTAGGCTAACCAGCTACGACGTGACTCATAAGCATACAAAATATAATTTCGAGTGATAAAATTAACCGCAAATCCAAAAAAAGTCAAAGGTACAAGACTGTGTACATATTTTTTAGTCCGAGCAAAGGAACTACTCATCCCATAAAACATAGCGAGTGTTATCTTTCCGCCTTTACATTGATTTAAATTACCTAACTTTACCTAACTTCACTTACACAATGTTATCCTTGAAATATGATGTAATCTACAGCTCAGTAAACGTATTTACAGTTCTCTAACGATCCATATTTTTTGCAACGACACAGGCGTACGACTCGGGCAGCCTGCCAGAGTTGGAAACGCGAAGCTTTTTCGTGGGCTCAGTAAACATTTCCATGGTAACTGTGAGTTTGTCTACATGACATCACCGAGTTCCACCAATCAGAGGCATCGCTACTGGTTTAGTATTGTGGGTAATGAAGTGCTGATCCAAGACATCGCGAATAAAATACATTTATCTCAAAACAAGGTTGGTACAGGTACCCCATGAACTTTTTGCGTCTATATGAGCATATACAATCGCTTGGTCATGTCTTTGCTGGTTTTAAGTCTACCATTGACGGTTACGAATTTTTTGGCTTATACTCGAATTGTCAATGGAGAAAATGTATTGTATTCTTACTTCCGGAGTCTGCTGTGGGCGAGACTGTTGAGGTCTATATCATACACCTATTGAAATAAACATGTAGCAATTTTTTCTTAAATCAACCCCATTGAAAACCTTTGGAATATGATCAAGAGGAAGATGTTAACAAGCCAGCAAACAAAGCTGAGCTGCTTTAATTTTATGCCAGAAGTTGTATGAAGTCACCCAACATCAGTGTGAAAGACTGGTGGAGAGCATAACAAGACACATGAAAACTTGTTGTTATTATTATTATTATTATTATTATTATTATTATTATTATTATTATTATACAATTATTCCACCCAGTATTAATTTCTGGACTCTTCCTAAGTAACCCATTGGTATTGTTTTGTTGAAAAATTAATATTACATTTTCTTTCAATTATTCAAGGTCTGACAACACTGCATCTTTTAGTTAATTTGACCAGTTAACATTTTCTGCGAATTAATGCTCTGAATTACAATATTTTAATAAAAAATTTGTGATAAATGTTGTCAGTACCGGTAGTTAATAAAATAAACCCAAAACGCAAATCAATAGCAAAACCAGGGAAAACCTTTTTTCTTAATGTTTTCCAGAGTTGTACATTTCTTTGCACACATTATAAACCAACTCTGGTCTAGTGTTGTCATTTAACATGCTTTACTAGCTACAACTTCCAATTTCAAAACAATGTATGGCAACCCCAAATGTTAATGCAGACCTTAAAAAGTAGTTGAACTGACTGCATGCTTGCACTTCAACCAAAATATAAGATTGTTTTGCCATGTCAGTGCACATTCATCGGTGCTGTATAGTGATGTACGAAATACAGCTTACACTGTATATTCTTCTCAATTATAGGTTTATAAAGGTTGTAATGTTTATTGTACAGTAATGCTATTTGAAATGGTGTGATAATGTGTTGATGTTACACAGGCATAGGGATAAAAACATTTAACATTATTTTCCTACCACGTCTACCATTATATAAATGTTAAAATGAAATTAATATAATTTAAAAAGTGGTTAAAATTATATGGAACAACCGAATGTGTTTATCTATTCTGAATGCCTGATTGCTCACATGCACTCTGCCCTACGGTTAAATAAGGGTTGAATTAAACCAAAGCCTGGTACTGTAACACAATTGCCAACCATAGATAAAAAGATTATTTGAAACACAAGTTGCTAAACACCAGCTTCAAGGCAGAAAATCTTTACAAGCTAGCTGATTCTCACACCCACTTAAACTTGATTGATATTAAGTGCTACAAAACCGACTGCAATGGCACTCCATTTTTGGGGTGTATATACTGTTTTTGGGGTGTGTTGGTTTGATAACCCACTCTGGAGGGTTATGTAAGGTGAGCTGGTTGCACCGATGCAGTCGTCTGGTCTAAAGTGTTTAGGTTGGGGGGAGTTGGGTTAGATGAGGCACTGGGGTGGGATGACTGGCTGGGCCTCTGCCGGAGAATGAATAACACTAGGCCCCACTATTGTCCAACCCCACTGAAGCACACAGACAGAGAATAGGAAATTCAAACAGCTACACTGGACCGTTGTTGAGTCTCACCAGACTGACAGGTCATGGATCAATGGGTGGGTAAGGGCAGGCAGGGCCAAAAAGCCTGGTCCCATCGATTTTATGGTAATCATACACAAAACAACAAACACATTTTCCAGGTTTATTCTATTAACAATGCCTTGATTTAAATTGAGATTATGGTACATTAAATAAGCTAAACATAAAACTCTAAAATGGTAAGAGACGATTCAGTTTTTATATTTTTGATTTGATATAATGCATACAGTGCCTTACAAAATTATTAAAAACACTAACAAATTGTCTCATTACTGAATTTCAAATGGTAAAATGTTTTTCTACTTAAAATTGTACTTTAAAAAAATAAATTGACTGTTCACTCACCGGCCACTTCATTAGGTACACCTTGCTAGTACAATTTTGGACACTTGCCTTCAGAACAGCATTAGTTCTTCATGGCACAGATTCAACAAGGTACTGGAAATATTCATCAGATATTTGGTCCATATTAATATTCTTGCATCACGCAGTTACTCTGGTTAGGGAGTCAGACTTGTAGTCAGATGGTACTGGTTCAACTCAGAACGTTGTCCCCTTGGGCAATGCACTTAAACCTAAATTGTTCAGGGCGAATGTCCTTGCTAAGTGAGTAAAATTTTAAATGTTAATCCAACATCCGAATCTCCCGTTCCACCACATCCCAAAGGTGCTCAATTGGATTGAGTTCTGGTGACCTATGACTCATTGTCATGTTCAATAAACAGTTTGAGATGATGCAAGCTTTGACATGGCATGTTACCATGCTGGACGTAGAAGATGGGGCCATTAGAAGATGGGTACACTGTGGACCTACAGGGATGGACATGATCAGCAACAATACTCAGGTAGGCTTTGGTGGTTAAACAATGCTCAATTGGTACTAAGGGGCCCAAAGTTTGCCAAGAATATATACCCCACATCACAACAACACCACCATCAGCCTGAACCATAGACCCAAGGCAGGATGAATCCATGCTTTAACGTAGTTTGTCACATTCTGACCCTACCTTCTGAATGACGCAGCAGAAATCGAGACTCATCAGGCAGTTTCTTTCCAATCTTCTATTGTGCCTATTTTGGATGGGCCCTTGCAGTTTGTAGTCTCTGTGTCTTGTTATTAGCTGACAGGTGTAGGACCCAGTCTGGTCATCTGCTGTAGCCCATCTGCTTCAAGGTTTGCCTTGTGCCTTCAGAGATGCCCTTCTGCGTACCTTGGTTGCAACAAGTGGTTATTTGTGTTTATTATTGTCCAGACTGGTTCGAGCTGATAGAAAGCCAATCTCCTCTGACCTCTGCTATCAACAACAAGGCATTTTCGCCCAGAGAAGTGCCGCTCTCTGGATATTTTCTATTTTTCTGACCATTCTCTGTTAACCCCAGATATGGTTGTGCCTGGAAAATCCCAGTAAATTTGACTTTCTGAAATACTTTAACCAGCCGGTCTCGCACCAACAAACATGCCACATTCGAAGTCACTTAAACCATCTTCTCCATTCTATTGCTCGGTTGGAATTTCAGCTGAAAAAATTGAATCGGAACATCTCTGGTCTCAGGTTCTTTAGTGTTACAGAACTGATGGCAGTTCTCCGGACAAAGTGTTTTCCAGATGGCCCAAACAATCAGAAAGGGGATTCATCAGAGAAAATTACTTTAACCCAGTCCTTAGCAGTCCAATCCCTGTACTTTTTGCAGAATATCAGTTTTTTCTGGAGAGAAGTGGCTTCTTTGCTGCCCTTCTTGACACCAGGCCTTCCTCCCAAGTCTTCGCCTCACTGTGCATGCAGATGCACTCACACCTGCCTGCTGCCATTCCTGAGCAAGCTGCACTGATCCCGAAGCAGAATCAACATTAAGAGACCATCCTGGTGCTTGCTGGACTTTCCTGGGCACCCTGTCCCTGACACCTTCACAACAGTTGAACCTCCCTGAAGTTCTTGATGATCCGATTAATGGTTGATTAAGGTGCAATCTTACTAGCAGCAATATCCTTGCCTGTGAAGCGCTTTTTGTGCAAAGCAATGATGACGGCACATGTTTCCTTGCAGGTAATGATGGTTGACAGAGGAAGAACAATGATTTCAAGCACCACCCACCTTTAAAAGCTTTCAGTCTGTTATTCTAACCCAATCAGCATGACAATGTGATCTCCAGTCTTGTCCTCGTCAACACTCACCTGTCTTAATGAGAAAATCACTGACATGATGGCAGCTGGTGCTTTTGTGGCAGGGCTGAAAAACAGTGGAAATTTTTGTTTTTGGGATTACATTCATTTTCATGAAAAAGAGGGACTTGGAATTCATTGCAATTCATTTGATCACTCTTCATGACATTCTGGAGTATATGCAAATTGCCATCATCAACACTGAGGCAGCAGACTTTGAAAATTTGTATTTGTGTTGTTCTCAAAACTATTTACCACAACTATATACATTGCAGGTTTTCACTGCATTTTTGGGATAAAAACAGTGCAGCGTTAAAGAATAATTCCAGCACAATATCGGAAAACACAGTATAGGTGAATGTTTCCATGGTATTTACAATGTTTAATGTTAACGTTTGGTGTTTTTAAAATGTTAGTTTGAGTACCTACTGCAAGTGTTAGTGAATAGCAGGACCCAATAAAATAATCTTTTTTATCCAGTTTTTTATGCTACTTTTTCTCAAACCTCCATATAAACACCATAGGACAGTTGAAAACCACTGTCGTAGGCAGAAGTGGTTTGCTCAACTATATACATATATCTATATATATATCTATCTCTCTAGTTTGCACGTGCCAAGCCTTATGTTTGGGGAATTTAGAATGGCGTAATTACTGTTGTTTAGCCTATAGCTATCAAGAACATCACAACGTTTGAATGAGGTTCATTAGACTAAAAACAAACGCTTCATAGAGTGAAAATGTACTTCAATATTTGCTGCAATTTCGTGTGGGATAAATGCTGTGGCAAGTTGTTAATATTACGGGACTACGTTTGAATTATCAAAAAATATTGACATTTTTAATTTTGTTGAATCTGTGTTAATGACTGGGCCCTAGGCGATAGTCAGCTGGGAGTACCTTGTTGCATCACTATCCAGCGACCCCTGGTGTAGGTCGGGTGACTGGGAATTCAATCATGGTTGTATAGTTGATGAATGTGTAAGCTCAATTCGTGTATCAACTAATCGATTCGATGTTGAATGAGTAGTGTGATAAGAATTGGACCTAAACGATTCGGTGTTGAATGAGCAGTGTGATAAGAATTGGACTGGCTTGGCGACACATGCTGAGAGGAAGCATGTGTCTCATCATTGACTGTCCTGCACCTGGGTAGGGGTTGCATATGAGAGAAGGTCAAAGGGGTATTGGGCAAGACTAATTTAAAGAGGAGAAAAATAGGGTCAACCCCACCCTCTAAAATAACATATTTTTTCTGACCTGATCAGCTGTCAATAGAATATTTAACTCAAATGGAACTCCACTGTATCACCATAATAAACAATAAAAACCTCAAACTAAGCTGGCTCCTACTGTTCTCTAAAAAGCTAAATTTTGGCAAGAGTGAAACTTTCAGAGAGCAAGAATTGTTAACCACAGACTAGGCCTAAATGGATTTATGTCTGATTGTGACATGCTAACATAGAGCCCAGGTGGCATTCCTCTGTAAATCAGCTTGATTAACTTTCTTGTTTGTCACCACATTCCAACCAGGCCAGCTCACAGACACTGTTGTTCAAAATGTCTGGAAATGGTCCAAGAGCTGAAGCAATGTGCCTTGTCATGTTGCAATGATACAGTGGATAGTGACAGTGTATAAACCCCTTCTAAGTTGTTGTTATTTTGCTGCCTTGAAGTTAACTCTAAAATGGGATTGCTTTCAATTTGGGTAAATCATTGGGTTCTCTGACTTTTCCGAAACCTCCAGCATGAGGTAGGGCAAACTGGCATAGTGCTGCCTGGAATTTGGGGTAGATAAGTCAAATTATCTACTGTATTTTACCACATCGCTCTCCAGCGACTTCTCGTGTGCAGACCGGGCACCTGTAAATTAAGAAGAATAGTTGGTGAGCGTAATCATCCGGTGCATGAGGTGACTATAGGGTTTCATGTTGGATGAGCAGTGTGAAAAGAATCAGGGGGCTCAGCGACATGTGTTTGGTTGAACCATGAGCACGCCCCTCGCCATACCACAGATGTGTTCAAGGAGTTGTGGAGCTGCCGACAAGGCAGGATTAGTGGGAATTGGGAAAGGAGGAAAATGGGGATTGTGAGAACTTTTTAACGCCATGATGAGCTAGTTCCCTAGAAGGGGATTATAGTGTAATGTATTGCAAATGATAAATTATAGCCTACATTTATTCAGTACATTAACAGTAATAAAAAGATATATTTAGCAATTGACATGCACTGACAAGTACACTTATTAATAGTTTGATGTTTTTTCCTTAAAAACAAAAACAGCTGTTATTGCGATATGTCTTAGTCATATATTTTTCTCAGTATTTTTTCCAAAACTCGATAACGATATAATATTGATTTATTTCCCAGCCTTAAAGGTCCCGCCCTGTTAGCCTGTGTAAACATAAAACAGAAGTCTACCCCCCCTCACAGAGTACAGTAATCAATTTAACATATGGTTTAAACAAAAGGAAAGATGAGACAAAGACACAAATCTTATCAGCTGTTTGTTCAATAGAAAATCCTCTTAATAGTATCTCAGTACAAAATAGACATTTCATTACATTTAATAAAATAATATTCTTCCACACTGGACATGAAGCAGACAGTACATGCCAGATATCCCTCAAACCTCATTAAATTGGCTGAGTTCTGTAAGGAGTGGGCAGTAATCAAAGACTGATTAGTTGCTATAGTAACTACAGTGCATCCGGAAAGTATTCACAGCGCTTCACTTTTTCCACATTTTGTTATGTTACACCCTTATTCTGAAATGGATTAAATTCATTATTTCCCTAAAATTTTACAAACAATACCCCATAGTGACAATGTGAAGGAAGTGTGTTTGAAATTAAATTTATTAAAAATAAAAACCGAAAAATGCATATGTACATAAGTATTCACAGCCTTTGCTCAGTAATTTGTTGAAGCAGTTTTGGCAGCAATTAAAGCCTCAAATCTATTTTAAGCTTCACACACCTATTTTTTTGGCAGTTTCTCACATTCTTCTTCGCAGGACTTCCCAAGATCCATCAGGTTGGAAGGGGACTGTCGGTGCACAGCCATTTTCAGATCACTCCAGAGATGTTCATTTGGGTTTAAGTCTGTGCTCTGGCTGGGCCACTCAAGGACATTCACAGAGTTGTCCTGTAGCCACTCCTGTGTTATCTTGGCTGTGTATTTAGGGTTGTTGTCCTGTTGGATAAGGAACCTTCGCCCCAGTCTGAGGTCCAGAGTGCTTTGGAGCAGGTTTTTAGCAAGGATGTCTCTTTACATTGCTGCATTCATCTTTCCCTCGATCTTGACTAGTCTCCAGTTCCTGCCTCTGAAAAACATGCCCACAGGATGATGCTGCCGCCACCATCCTTTACTGTAGGGATGGTATTGGCCAGGTGATGAGCGGTGCCTGGTTTATTCCAGAAAGGACGCTTGCCATTCAGGCCATAGAGTTCAATTGTCAAGTGCTTTTTGGCAAACTCCAGGTGGGCTTTCATGAGCCTTTTACTGTGGAGTGGCTTTCGTCTGCCCACTCTACCATACAGGCCTGATTGGTGGAGTGCTGCAGAGATAGTTGTTCTTCTGGAAGGTTCTCTCCAGAAAGAAATGCTGGAGCTCTGTCAGACTGACGATCGGGATCTTGGTCACCTCCCTGACTAAGGCCCTTCTCCACCGATCGCTCAGTTTAGCAGGACGGCCAGCTCTAGGAAGAGTCTTCTTTCATTTACGGATGATGGAGGCCACTGTGCTCATTGGGACCTTCAATGCTGTAGATATTTTCCTGTACCCTTCCCCAGATCTGTGCCTTGATTCTTGAGTCTCGGATGTCTACAGACAATGAATTTGTCATCATGGCTTGGTTTGTGCTCTGGCATTACATAGGTGTGTGACTTTCCAAATCATGCCCAATCAACTGAATTTACCAGAGGTGGACTCCAATCAGGATGTGGGAACATCTCAAGGATGATCAATGGAAACAGGATGCATCTGAGCCCAATTTTGAGTGTCATGTCAAAATGAATGCTTTTGCACATGTGCTTTTTTGTTTTTGATTTTTAATAAATTTGCTAAGATTTCAAACTCACTTCTTTCACATTGTCGAAATGGGGTAATGTTTGTAGAATTTTGAGGGAAATAATGAATTTAATCTATTTCAGAATAAGGGTGTAACATTAAAATGTAGGAAAGTGAAGTGCTGTGAATACGTTCACATATTTTAGCATTTATGAAATCTGAATTTTTGTTGAACTAACCATTTTTGCTAAATAAACAATGTTTATTTTTTATGTTTTATTTGGGATTACTTTATTATAAATGAGGGTTTAAATAAAGACTTCAGTAGTTTATTTTGATGTTCATACAATAATCAGGCCATCCATTTAGGCTTCACAATCGTGTCTAAGATCCCGTAAACTGAAGGTCGATACATATATTATTCAGTATGGACATGCTATGCCCTGTACTTGTCTCAGCCTCACTATGCCCTTCATATGATGATGTCATATTGGTACCTATTGCCTGTCTGCTTAGGCCAGATGTTAAGCAGATGTGCTGACCAACCACCATTAAGCACAGGTCCTCCTAAAATAAGATTTTGCTCACTGAGGTCTTGGACATCGAGGTCTGGGTATCTTTCCAACATTAAACCACATTGTAGTTATTAATGTTCATATACTGGATTGGTGCAGTGGACTTCATGTAACTCGAATCCTTAACAGATGAAAGGAGACTTGGTGGCTGTTTGAGTGTCAATCTGAAAAGCTTTCAATGTTGAGATGTGTCAAAAGTTGACTTTTTTATTTTTATTTTTACCTTAAGGAGGAAAAAAGCAGTTCCTGAAGTGAACTTGGATTTTCACTGTTGTTGGCGGTGTTAAATGGATGAAATTCAGACTGTAGCTTGCTTTATGACTACATTGGGCAGATCTCTGTTAGTATAGTACCAATAGGCTGTTTACAACACTAGGCTTGAAAAGTCGATTCAAGTAGGGGGCCAGTACAAGAAGTATAAATATCTATGCACTCACTACTGTAAGTTGCTCTGGATATATGTGTCTGCTAAATTTCTTAATTGCAAAATAAGCACACTTCTGCTTAATTACAATACAATAATACAAAGAGATTGTTCCTGCTTCATTTATTTCTTTGGATGTTTGGATCTTCTGTATAAACTGTTGACTTCTCTATTGTGCACTTGCCCAATTTTCATTTTAAAAATGAACTGACTTATTACAGTGCCTTGCGAAAGTATTCGGCCCCTTTGAACTTTTCGACCTTTTGCCACATTTCAGGCTTCAAACATAAAGATATGAAACTGTAATTTTTTTGTGAAGAATCAACAACAAGTGGGACACAATCATGAATTGGAATTTCAAACTTTTTGAACAAATAAAAATTGAAAAATTGGGCGTGCAAAATATAAAAATAAGTTAATAATTTGTAGCGCCACCTTTTTTCTGCGATTACAGCTGTAAGTCGCTTGGGGTAGGTCTCTATCAGTTTTGCACATCAAGAGACTGAAATTTTTGCCCATTCCTCCTCCTCAAGCTCAGTGAGGTTGGATGGAGAGCGTTTGTGAAAAGCAGTTTTCAGTTCTTTCCACAGATTCTCGATTTGGATTTAGGTCTGGACTTTGACTTGGCCATTCTTACACCTGGATATGTTTATTTGATAACCATTCCATTGTAGATTTTGCTTTATGTTTTCAATCATTGTCTTGTTGGAAGACAAATCTCCGTCCCAGTCTCCATGTTTGACAGTGGATATGGTGTGTTCAGGGTGATGAGCTGTGTTGCTTTTACGCCAAACATAACGTTTTGCATTGTTGCCAAAAAGTTCAATTTTGGTTTCATCTAACCAGAGCACCTTCCACATGTTTGGTGTGTCTCCCAGGTGGCTTGTGGCAAACTTTAAACGATCTACACCTCAGCTGTAGATCTCTGCAGTTCATCCAGAGTGATCATGGGCCTCTTTGCTGCATCTCTGATCAGTCTTCTCCTTGTATGAGCTGAAAGTTTAGATGGACGACCAGGTCTTGGTAGATTTGCAGTGGTCTGATACTCCTTCCATTTCAATATTATCGCTTGCACAGGGCTCATTGGGATGTTTAAAGCTTAGGAAATCTTTCTGTATCCAAATCCGGCTTTAAACTTCTCCACAACAGTATCTCGGACCTGCCTGGTGTGTTCCTTGTTCTTCATGATGCTCTCTGTGCTTTCAATGGACCTCTGAGACTATCACAGAGCAGGTGCATTTATACGGAGACTTGATTACACACAGGTGGATTCTATTTGTCATTAGTAATTTAGGTCAACATTTAGATCATTCAGAGATCCTCACTGAACTTCTGGAGAGAGTTTTCTGAAAGTAAAGGGGCTGAATAATTTTGCTGGCCCAATTTGTCAGTGTTTTATTTGTTAAAAAGGTTTGAGATATCCAATAAATTTTGTTCCACTTTATGATTGTGTCCCACTTGTTGTTGCTTCTTTACAAAAAAATACAGTTTTATATCTTTGTTTGAAGCCTGAAATGTGGCAAAAGTTTGAAATGTTCAAAGGGGCCGAATACTTTCACAAGGCAGTGTATGTGCATAAATATAGTAGAAACGGACTCAATGCTTACACAAAATTAATTGCTATTTACTATAAATATGTGCAGAGTAGTCCCCAATGTACACTTCCCAGAGAATTGGGATGCAGGGAGAGTAAATATGGTTTTTACAGGGTATCACAGTGTTCTTACAGCATTTTAAGATGTGTCCAAAACATCACTTAGTAGTGCTAATGGGACAGGCGCTGACTGACCAAAGTGCCCTGCTGAGGACAGAAAGGCCACATCCTGTTTCACAGCCTGACTTGGACCAAAACAAAAGCAGTGTCATGTGATTCTGCCAACTGAACATGTCTAGTTCTCACAGTGGGATCATTTTCACATTCAGTTGTTTCATTAACATTTTTTGGATTAGTGTGGACATCCTGGGGATTTCTTTCTCACCATTTAAAGATGCAATGCCTGGTTTCTGGTTTTAAATGTGACACTATTGAGCTCAAAAGGACTCCACTCTATATGAAAATTTAATAATAAACAATGCACGTGTCATCAAAAACACAGGACTAACATTTCATGGCTAACATAGTGGGGGTATTAATGGGACATTATGTACCATCAATATAATTTATAATGGGTCATGTACTTCACAAGAACAGAACTCTGTAAAGTTATCTTTTATCAAGGTTTGACTATGTCTAGATTTTGGTTTATCTCTATGTTGTCGGTATCTTCAACCTATCTTGTTCAGGCATGCTAAGTAAGAATAAGAAGCACTGTTTACCACAACACAGCTTAGGTCATTCCAAAATCCTGCCGAAATGTCTAAAGACATGCAAAAAACGTGTTCATTCACACGCCTGAAATTACATTTTGTACATGATATTATTTCCCATTATTTTCAATTACAATCTTGAAACCAGTAATCTCTGTTTTTTCAGACAGGTGACTGTGGCCTGCATGTGTTTGCAGTTTTGTATTTACATTCATGAATCTGTGGTCCAGCTACAGTGTATAGAGTGTTTCAAGGCTAGTTTGTTTCATTACAACGGTGCTACTATATGCTTGGAGTCTGGCAGGCTGCATGCTGGGTGAATGAGACTGTCCTTAGACATTCCCCTGTGAGGCCAAAATGCTATCTGACCAGTTTGTAACAGCAAGCTATTGGGCCTCTGCAGTTTGAGCAGGCTGCAGGAGACTGCCAGGCCCGCCCAGGGAGCTGGCTGCTGTCAATCACTGGTTCCCTCTCTGTGTGTCCTTATGGCATAGACAAAGTCCACTTTTTAGATGGGAGACTGATTGCTGAGTATTGAATAGCTCATGTCTCCATTAGATTACTGTCATATGGCAGCAGTGCCTTTTAAACCATCAACTGCTTTTGAACAACTTGTGGAAATCTACATCGTCTAGTCCACCAGTCATCTGAGAATTTTGTCAAAACATCTTTGTTGTGTGTCAACAAGTCTGCTATGGTGGAAAGCTGAATGCAAAGTGTATTAAAAATGTGCAGTAACTCCTAAAGCACTTCCTGTTCACATGCTTAGCCAGACCTCAGAGTATCAACAGAGTATAGTTGCTCTTTGCTTAGTCCTAGATATAGTACAGTATGTCAAGAAGGATGCTGTATTTTCTTTGGAAAAATGTCTGTCCATTGAATATCAAATGTATTGCCATGTCCATTTCTTTTTCCATTGCAACAACCTATGAACAGGTCCAAGAAAAATAGATTTGACGTGCCCGCCAACTTGTCGATCTCGCCAAGCCGTTCTACTTCTTATTATACTGCCTTCCCAACCAGGAAGTAATCACTAGCACACGCACAATAGGAGAGTGCAGTCCTCGGCCAAAAACCATGATAGGGCTTGTAGTAGCTTAGCCTACCACTAGGGGTTGCTGGAACACCACAGAACTTGTTTGACAGCCCAACCTGTTTGAATGCCCTGAGCCAATTTGCGCTGCCCCCTGTGGGACCACCATGCACTGACAGTATGCTGCAAACTGTATTCAAATGGCTGCCCACAAAGATACAGCTGTACTAAAGGGCTGAGGCTGTATTTTTAACAGAGAAGTATAGGTGCTTAGTTAGGAGTTTTTATCAGACCAAGCATTTATCCATTTACTCATCAAAGAAACCCCCCTGCCAGCAAAGAAACCCCTTGCCATTCCTTTAGCAACTATCTGAGAAAACAAACATGAGAGCCAATGCTGCTCAGTTTTATCTGGTCAAAGGTCAGTCATCCACAGAACTGTAAGCACACTGTTTACTAGCTGGAATGGACGTAGTGTACATACCAAATAGCACATCATGGCCATAGGGCTGTGATTGTAAGCAGCACACTGTGATGTACCATGTAGTACGAACACAGAGCGTGTACTGTAGCTAACCCTTTAAGACTCAACATTGCTTTACTTTTGTGTTATTTATTATTTATTTTTCCACAGCGTCAGCTGTTTAACTGCGGTAGCAAGGTGGCCTTGTGGTTAGAGCATCAGACTAGTGTCCAAAACGTTCATGGCTGTAATCATGCAACTGACAAGGAGAATGCTTTATCGTTCTGACCCTGTGCAAGATCGTAAACCCAAATTGCTCTTATTTTACCCTTTACATTTGTTTTTGTAAATTGCCCGATTTTAAATATAGTAACAAATGTTGTGGGGATTTTGAATGTGTTTTGCAAATCTAAAATGCTTTCCCTGATATCCCCACTTTATATTTTTGGCCTATGGTAATGTTGCGTTTCGTGTTTTTTTTGTTTTTCGTGTGTGTGAGATTGTTCCCATATTTTTAAAGCACATTTAAAAACAGCAGTTGCTGAACAAAGTGCTGTACACAGGTAAGAGTACACACATAACACATCAGACAGAACAAATTACTCAGTAAGATACAAATCTCCTTAGGCTGACTCAAATGCCAGAGAATAAAAATGAGTTTTAAGACGACATTTAAATCTCTCTCTGTGGTAGGAGAGGACCTGACGCAAATCGGTAGCGTATTCCACAGTCTCGTGCAGGAGACACTGGAAAGTCAGAGAACCCATGGTTAGGCTCAAACCCATGACCATCATCACATAGACTGTCCTGTAATGCAGTGACTTAGCCCACTACGCCACCCGGACCCCAAGTATTGTCCTGTTTCATCTCTAAAATGTTGAATGATGGCAGGTAAACTGGGATGGTGCAAACTACAGTAGAATGACCCCAATGGTGCAAATTCCCAAACACTGTCATCTAATATTTTATAATAATATAAAAAATATGACACCCTATTTAACGTCAGCCTTAATTGAGAAAAGAAATGCATTGGTCCTTCACAGAAAGAGACAAATGAACACCATCAATGATGTTCAAACCGCTAAACATGGAAATACTATTTTACAGCCATGAATGGAAAACAACTGTCTGTAGGTATTAAATGAATGAATGAGTGAATGAGTGAATGAATGAGTGAATGAATGAATGAGTGAATGAATGAGTGAATGAATGAGTGAATGAATGAGTGAATGAATGAGTGAATGAGTGAATGAGTGAATGAGTGAATGAGTGAATGAGTGAATGAGTGAATGAATGAATGAATAGTAAGGACTACGATGAGGCCTATGTGATTAGCCACAGTCATAAGTCGAAATATATCAGTGGTTGTGGTTGAAGATTGAACCTGAAAGCCATTGAAATATAAACAATTATTCTGCGTTTGTGTGTTTGTTTTTGAGTTCCATACAGAGGACTGGATGGTAATTTGATCTCTTATTGAAGAGGAAAGCTCTTATCACTGCCTTGATGGGTTTCTTATTCTGGGAATACAGCAGGACGTGGTCTAGCATGTCTTCCTCTGTCTGTTGAGTGGAAGGAAAGATTACAACAGGGATGTTTCATGAAATAGTTAATTGTAAGTGATGGATACAGTATGCTTTATGATGAGCCTAAGTCTAACAACAGAGCTCTTTCTTAACCCAATCTGGCTGGACTGGTGATCTCTGTCACGAGGAGTATTGATCTCTCTCTCAGTAGAGTCAATAGAGCAGGAAATGGATCACAATATAGATGTCCCTGATTCTGGTCACAAGACCCTGCACACACTGTAATCATCAGCTGTCTGTATTACACGGATTGCTGTAAATGTCTACATTATTTCCCATTGTCTGATTTTTATATCCTATTAGTAGTGAGTTCGATTAGTAAAAGGGTACCTTTTTGACTTATTATGGTGAGTGGCTCACATAATAAAATATGATCTTGTAACTAGAATGAAGGCTTTATATCATCATATGCTACACTTGATATGATACTTTTCAGCTGTTGCAATAACTCTAGGTTTGTAAACTTACTTAATTTCAACAGAGAGCTTTCCATGATGACACTAATGAAATGAGACCAAGGTACACACAGTAGCCTGTGGGAACCTTGTGAAACTATCAGCTATCCTAGAATTCTCACACACACACACACACACACATAGATTTTGTGGGGACCTGAGACTGAACCCAGTGCTAAAATCCATCTAATCTTAACCTCAGTAACCTAACTTTTATGCCTAAACTTAACCTAGCCATGATGCCTAAACCAAACCAGTAATGCCTCAACATAAAGTAACCCCAATTCTAACACTATGCACAATTCAATTTTTAAAAATGTCTGTGAACCTAATACTTAATCCCCTTTTTCTCTAGTGGAAACCTATTTTTCAGATGTAATGTCTGTGTGGGGACATCTGGTCCCCTCATGTCCTCACAAACATGGATCTCACGCACAGGCACACACACAAACAAACACACACGCGCACACAGCTTCTCTCCCATGATCTAACATTTACACTCACTCAGAACAGAAAGAAAGCTGAGAACAGTGGGAGGTGCCTGAATCAGAGTCTGTCCAATAGAAACATGGTTAGTCACTGAGGGTGGTGGCATGGTTAGAGAAAGGAGGGCAGGAGAAGCCAACATCTGTGTCTCTGTCCATGTAGTCATTTCAGAGCAGTGTGTTCTGGCTACGTGTGTGTACCCTGTTCCACAGATTGCTTTAGTGTGGAGACTTTACTGGATTATAGGGAGTTTACTTCTTTTGGATATATTGCTAGCTCCCATTTTCACTGAACAGAGAGAGTGTACTACCTAAAAGGTAGTGATTTTTATTTTACTGGTACATTTAATTCTTTCTGGAACACACCAAAATTCGGTAGCCTACATTGAGGCTTTGTGTCTCTGCCGAGACGAGTTGGCTCCACAACAGCTACGTGAGCACGCTTGACTTGACTCAGGGATTTCATAATGCTATATTCCAAGCTGAAGGGATAAGTGTCTTTTTCCGGTTGCTCTTTTGGTTGAGTTGGAAGCTGGATGTGTCCCTGTACTGTACTGTGACGGTGGGCTTCTCAATTCTGGAGGAATGTAGGAAGTTCTGTCCACAGCTCCATTCCCTGTTAACCGGTCCCTCTTGGCCTGCTTGACTGTGGCGATCAGAGCAGGAATAGCTCAGTACTGTGGAGCCTGTTAACTGCTTGGACTGGACATTATAACTGTAATGTTTACCCACATAACTGGATCTATTGCTGTTTAAACAGGTAATGTAAATCTTTTCTAAATGCATTATGTAGACGAGTACTGTACAGGCCTGGGTAACGTCATCCGTAGCACTAGTGAAACAGTGGACATCTTTGGCTATTTCTGTTTAGTGCTTGACAACTAACTCTAAAGGAATTATGACTAGTAGGCTTTTGAACCAGTGAAATTTTTTTCCCCTCGTTATTTAGGCAGGATTGTACTCAGAACGTGTCTGTCATGAAGAGATAACACTCAATCTGTCCCTGTGTGGTCTAAACTGTGAACACCGGAAGATCTGAACACAACCTATTATAGTGGAATGAGACTTGTATGCATTTCTTCCCAGGGTGTGCCAACAAATGCACACCACACCACACACCCATAAATAAATACGTGCGTAGTGCATACACACATAAATACATAGACATAACTTGTTTATCATAAGTGCAATGTGAATGTTGCTGTTATGACAGTGTCTGGGTGTCGTGGTTGCCTGTGGTTTATTGTGCATTTTAGCAGTGTTTGTGACTGGACCTCTGGTTTACCATTCTGCATACAGGCTATCTGAATGTTTAGGTAGGAGGTGGAGTTTTTCATTACAACACTGGGGCTAGGCTGTTAGAAAAGTTAATGTCAGGTCGATGTGGCCAGGAACTTTGGCCTTGTCCTAGTAACCCTGACGGTTCTTAGTTCTTGGCCTATCACTACTTTCCAAAGATGAGGGAGGGCAAGGGGCACTTGGTTGTTGCCTGTGTCATCATGATTGAATATGTCCTTCGCTGTTCAATAAAACACCAGTTTCCATGTGAATGGATGGCTGAAGGGATGTCGTTAGAAACATTGCCCCTGTATGATTAATCAGGAAGCAGCCGTGGTTGGCGCGGAGGTCCGCTCACACACCCCTCCACAAACACTGCCCAGAGACTCCCACTTGTCTCTGACTGGCAGCTGGGGGCCTTTGCCTCCTAAGATTAGTCTGGAAAAACTCATTACTCCAACTGGTCCCTGTTCAATCCCAGCAACTCATCCCACTGGATTAGCACTTTTTAATGCAGGGCACTGAATCGGAAACAGACGTGGCAACGAGGGGGCTGGGTGGGGTTATCCAGGGATGGCACAGGATGAGCTTAGGAAAATGGGAGTTGGCGATATGGATAAAGGGAGGGGTCTGGTCAGGGCTGATGAGTGTGTGTGTGTGTGTGGTAAGGCTGTGGGGTTGGTTTTCATGAGAGGTGGCCAAACCAGCCGTGGTGCATTCCTGGTTATTTTTTGAGAGGGATTGAGAATGGCCTCACCTAGGTTTGACCTGTAACCCCTGTAGTGGAGCCCAGGGGACTTCTGGGCAGATTGGCATGTCAGTACCCTACTAATATTGATCTCAGTAACACTCCAGTCCAGGAGTGATCTGATCCCAATGGCATTCTGTCAGGAGAGCCCCAACACAGACCGACCACAAACAATTCCAAATGGCCTGATGAGGGAACACATTTCACTAACTAGGCCATGTTACTAGTTGGTCTGCACCTTCATTGGTACCGTGCTCCTTAGGGCTACTGTTATAAAAGATGACACTACATAGGGAATAGAGCACTATTTGAAGATTCATCCCTGGTCTGTTGTCAGATATTGTGAAGCTCAGTATTCTGTCCCTTCCTCTCCGTCACCTAGTGGAGCCCATGCTGCTGACCAGGTCATCTCTGATAGAAAGTGAGCGCACTGCCAAATGAGCCTGTGTTTTACAGGGAGTGAATGGGCCACATGGTACTATGTATCTGATCTTGTGTCAACTGACCTTTTCTAGATTGATGCACTTGTTTTCCATTTGATGCTGTATTGACAGAGTTCAAATCAATCACGGGGGAGCGGGCTGGACCCCTGACTTCTCCATCTCTTCTTTAAAGCCTAAAAGGCTATCCTGGGTTTCATTGATTTCACTTAAATCGTCTGGGTTCTAAAGTTCGAGCTACGCTGTGCTCCAGTAAAATCCTACATTCTCAGCTTATCATTCAATTATTCATGTTGATCTTAACAACGAATCACAAGGGTCTTTAGACCTCATTCCTTTAGATTTTTGGTTGATTAAATAATGCATTTTTTAATCACATAATCCAAGCCCCTCAATCATAGTGAAGATTGTGTAGGTAAATATGGTGATAATTCTCAACCAATGCTGGACCCCAAAAACGGTTGCTAATGAAAGTAAAGCCCACACAGATCCTTTGGTTTATTCCTGCCTACACTAGTTCCAATACAATGCCAGTCCTTATGTCAGTGAAGTAGATTTTAGATTTCAATACATCATGAGTGGGTGTGGGAGCTTGGCTGTGACATGTGTTCGCCTGTCATTAGTTGACAGTGACTGTCATGTGATTGGGATGCCCCCAGGCTGCTTCTGGTATGGGTTAGCCTCGTAACCCCAGTCTTTCCTGTTAGCACACTGCTGCACATACTCTCAAACGGAACCCAAAGTTTGACCAGAGGGCTTGTAGGTTATTCATTGACATAGTAGTATTGATGGGTGCTGTTCTTCAAGCAGCAGGATCAAGCTGTCAACACTCAGAATTTCCTTTTCAAAATAAAAGCTATCAGTGATATTTCACACATTATGTCATGATTGGCCTTCATGACATAATTTCTTTTCTTCTAGCAGCAATATATTATGCTGGCAGCAGTTCAGTTTTTATTTCTAATTTTTATTAATTAATGAAATTATTTTTAAATTCATTTTTGAAAATCATTGCAAAGTGTCAAATTTCAGTGATGGCTTGTATTTTGCAAAGTCAATTCTGAGATGTGTTAACAGCTGGATCCTGCTCCTAGAAGAACAGCAATGAAGCCTTGAATGCCCATCAGTACATATTAGTATATTTTCATAATAGTAGTTTGTAATGGATGTCTATCAATGCTATGATCTTAACAGATTTATTGATATTTTTCTGTTGTTGGTTGTTGGATTTTCTTCCAGTTTCATACTATTTAGGTCATTAATTAATCTGTTCCAAAATGGCACTCTATTTCCCTACATTTTGCCAAGGCCTTAGGGAGTATAGTGTGCCATTTCGGACAAAACCCTAGATTAGTATTTGAGTTGGAGATGATCAGGGAAATAATAAACGCTCAGTCTGAAATAGATTATGACTTGTTCCATCATCATAATAATCTACATGATTGTAATTACAGTGTATGGTTGTCTTAACTTCAGGTCTTTGGCAGCCCATCTTGGACATCCTGTGCAAGGCGGCTAGAAGAACACAGGAGCAACTTTTGTTGATATCTGTAAAACACGCTGAACAACTTGGCTATGCTAGGAAAACATTTTTCAGATAGTTGTGCATTCGTTGATAATAAAGACAAATGGATTGTGTGATACATCACCACTCCTTGGTGTTATCATAAAGCTGCCAAATGAACTGGTTCTGCTCTTTGTGTATTAATCATACTGAAAGGGTTCAGAATCAGATTACATAAGATACTTGACTGTTATGTATTGTTGAAACAAATTGTTCTATAGGTTTTCTATTGTGGCAGACCATTGTTACTGTGCTGGTGTAATGTTAAATAGGTCCGCGGTGAGTTTCAAATAATGTTTTTCATACCTACTTTTTTTTAGCTTATGGCAAAATGAATGTCCTGACCAAATGGTGCCCAGACTGTTCAGATGTTCTAATTGAATACCATGCAGTGTGCCTGCCTGCCCGTCGGCCATCTGGTGGTATTGGTTGGTTTAGTCCAGCGGGTCGATAGGCTGAAGCCGGATGTTCCAACATCTTCTCCACTGCCTGTTTCATATAACTGGGATAGAAAGGCATCGTGTGATTTACCACTGAGCTGTAGAGCAAAGCCACTTCAAAGTAACTGTCTATTCTTTACCATTTCCTGTCTGGTTTGGAGCTCTTCTGTCCTCCTCATCATGTTTTTCATCTAAGTGACCATCATAGGCCAGTTTAATGCTTCCAGATTACTACAGTCCTGGACTAATCTGCTTGTCTAATAATGGAAATCAGATAACTTCAAGTGCAGGTTAGAACAGGAGTATGCTTAAACTGGGTCCAGGAAACATGCCCTATTATTATTTATTTATTTATTTATTTATTTTCCCCCATTTTTTTCCCCTACCAATTTCCTCTAACCCTGCCTAGGCGGCAGCTCTGCAAAAACCTTGGACAAATTTGGGATGGTGAGGCACGCTCACATGGTTCATCCAACCACGTGTCACCGAGCCAAAGATTATTTTCGCACTGCTCATCCACCATGAAATCCTTTAGTCCATGCGCAGGATGGTTATACTCACCAATTATACTTCCACAATTTAATTTACAGGCGGAACACGCCCCATATTACATGGTCATGCTCCAGTTATTGAGCTATTAACATATTCATTTAGATGGAGCTATGGACAGTACGTCTGCTTTTATCAGAAGCCCCAGTGGGCAGGAAAAGCAGGCTGAGTTACAGTATCTTTAATCAGAGGATTCACTCAGCTAAGCTCTGAAGAGCTTGTCAATGTACAGCTTGTCAGGACACAGATAAAACCATGGGCCTGTTATTGGTCAGGTCTTTTAATTTCCAGATGTTGTTAGATTTGATTTCATTGTTCTTAGCTGGGCGGTTTGCACCTCAACCGATGGCCCTTTCTGACATCTGGGCTCAATGAGTTAAAAGCTTCGGCTATGAAGTTCTTTAATTACGTCTTCAACATGTTGAGTGTATTTTGGGTTTTGCTTTAAGGCCAACAATATGCCTGGTTTGTTGTCTAAAAGTAGGAACAATTTGGGACTTCAAAATTGTGATTAGTGGTTGTTTAAATGTTTTAGGTGTCGTCTACACAGTTATAGACTATTGCGTTTTTATAGATATTGTTAGTGTTATAGGCACCATTAATCCCAGTCAAAAAAAACATGTGTCGGGGTTGGAAAAAATTACATAAAAATTCTGTAAATTTCCTTGATTTAATTGATTTCAAGCCTGATTGAAATGACTCTCAGCTCAGTTGCTTTGTGTTTTTCAGCGGGTATAGCTGGTATGTGTGGGGGCCTATTAAACTCATCCTACGGCACTGATTACTCACACCCTATTTTCCCTTGCTGACTCACCTTGGCAACAGGACAGGTGTGGTTTATGGCTCCGAGGCACAGTGTCTCAGAGGACGTATGTTTGTGTATCAGCATGTTTTTGTTGATATGTGACACGGGATGATACAATCATGGGTGTGTAATGTATGGGTCTATATGATGCACTACTGTTTGCACTTTTTAGGATTGAATGTGTTTTCTTTTCACTATATCATTTTTAATGTTCTGTATTTTGTTAAAAATGATATGAATGAGACCGATAATATTATAAAATCCCCAAAAATTTTCCAGTCTGACTTTTTAATCTTTGGAAACATTTTGAAAGAGACAACAGGAGAACCACACTAAACATCAAATGAGGGATGTTTTGTAAGGAGGAATGGGCAAATATTTCAGTCTCTCGATGTGCAAAACTGATAGACATACCCCAAGCGACTTACAGCTGTAATCGCAGGAAAAGGTGGCTCTACAAAGTATTACTTTAAAAAAAATTGCGCTCCCAATTTCAGGTTTTTATTTGTTAAAAAAGTTTGAAATATCCAATAAATTTCGTTCCACTTCATGATTGTGTCCCACTTGTTGTTGATTCTTCACAAAAAATTACAGTTTCATATCTTTATGTTTGAAGCCTGACATGTGGCAAAAGGTCGAAATGTTCAAGGGGGCCGAATACTTTCGCAAGGCACTGTATCTACATTTTGGTTCACAATTTTTAATTCTCTGACATAAAAAAGCTCCCTTTTCATCTTGTGATGGAGATCCTGTGCTATGGCAGGAACCGACTGATCTACTGGGGTTCACATGTGGTTCACATTGAGATTACATCCCATAGGCTCAAAGGAAAGTGTAGTGCCCCAAAGAGTTAGTCATACGGGACACACTCTATGCTGATTATGCTAGTTCATTAAGGAAAGACAAGGTTGTAGTGATGTGGGTAAATAAACAGGCCGTCTCATGTGTTTTTACAGTGATGGGTGAGCAAGGATTTTTTTCATTTCTTTAGGTGGCGTAAAGACATCTTGGTTTTATGTGATGTTTAAGTTATGCAGTCTACGGGCAGCATGTGTTTGTTTTTACTTGGTCTTATGTCATTTTATTGTCCTCATGTTCAAACCACTGGATTGTAAGGTTGTGGTTCAGTGAGGAAATAATACATTATTCCATTATTTATATCTATATATAAAATCATATGCTACACTATAATGTCCAACTGTCTTGCCTACACAAGGAAGTACACAATATACTGATACATTGTTTTTTTTAACATAATTAAGAGTACACTGAGATTTTGAAGGACCCTCCCTTAGAATAATCAAAAATTGTAAATAAACCTTGGAAGGTTATTTTCAGTGTGGTCCTTTAAACACTGTACTGTAGCTGCTACAAAGGGTGCCTTGTTTGGTCTGTTCTCAACTGTCCAACCCAACTGGAACAAAGTGCTAAAGTTGTGTGCTGCACAGCCACAGGACCTGGCCCAGCCAAACACCCACACATCCTTATTTTGAGAAAATCCCCATCATAGCAACTGGATATGTTGACTGACGTTTGCTCAGTGATTTGAGGAACGTCAGACTGGTGATTGCCTGGGTGTTTTGGAAGCTGATCATGCTTGTGGTGGCCTTGTGCGTCTTCTGTATATCGCCCCCTCTCAGTAGAAGTAAGAGCAAGGCCTTCTCATTAATCTTGTTTTTTTTAATGAACCTTGCCCACAGTGACACTGTCTGGACCGAACCCATCAGGGATCACACCATCTGCTTTCACAGAGGATTGAGTTTAACATTCCTCTAAGCCGGTTGTAAGATTGGCTTCTCGGCCAATCCGTGGTTGTTCTCAAATGGCAATATATTTTGCACTACTTCTGATAAATTACTGTGATTTCAGTCCAGAATGATAATACTCATCTTGGGAGTTGTTTTATATCAGACATCCACTACTGAGTTTATCATGGTGCTCTCTACCTAGTTGACCTTGTTTGCAGACCTTATTTGGAAACTGTTGCTGGTGGTCTGTTTTTCCACAGGTCTAGATAAGCAGAGAGGTTAGAAAGTTCCCATGCAGTGGCATAACAACTGTTTGATCTGAGACAGTTATCAGGAACACAACATATTTAAAGTAAGAGAACAGGTTAGTTTGAAGTTACCGGTACAAGTTATTTACTGTATATTCCCATATAGAAGGAAAAGAATAGGGAAGGAAAGCAAGCAGCGCAGCGATTTGGTAACAGCTGAGGATCGCAGGTTTTACCTCTCAGCTGACCAATGTAGTAAGATTTTGAGGTGATTTTTCTTTTTTGTCCCCTTTTTCTATTCCTCCTTTCTGTCTCTATCGTTTAGCTAAAACGGCAGGAGTTCCGTCTGGCTCCTGCTTAATGAAGAGTTTAATGATAACCGCTCATGACATCACAATCTCTCTGTCTTCAAACACTAATGTCTTGGTATTTGTTTTGACTGACCTTGTCAGGATCTTAGAAATCACTTGTTTTCCAGTTAATGTACCGCCAATTGAAACTGAGGTACCGCTGAAATACCCTTCTTTAACAGTGTCTTTCAGCGTAGTTTCAAATTCATACTGTATACTTAGGCCTGTTTAGAAACAAACACAATACTGTACCAGGAATTTTATTTTTCAATGAGGTAGTGCAACGCTGGATATGGAGAATAATAAGTACACTAGACGGAAGGTGATGGTAAATGAATAATTCTTTATTATGCAGATTAGTTACCCAATCATGGTATCTTTTCCCTACTGAATAATTAATTGATTAGCATGGTGTAGTGCTATAGAACGTGGTGGGTAAACTGTTAAATTAATGATTGGGGTTTTGTGATTTGTGGTACATCTGACAGTATACAGCCTCTGAAATACCCAGGGGCTGACAGGTGGACTCAAGTCATATAAATGAAGTTTACATTTACTTTAAGTTTACATTTAAAGTATTTTATCCAACAGGCCTAGCCAAAGAATTTAGCATTAGAACATGTATGCATTTCAATACTACTTTTTTACTTGGCACCTTAGAATTAACCCCACAGTCCTTGATGTTACAAACTCCATGCTCTTCCGACTGAGCTGCACAGGAAGTTCAACTCATGTCCCAAGCGGTCCGAACTCAGACAAGGCTTGCAACTCGATTTGGAAGCTAGCATCTTGTAACATAACTTGAACTTGATTTGTAGGAGCATAGTATATTTCCCCGTCTCAGTCGGCCAGCGTCTTCAGATCCTCTCACCACCTTTCTCTAACGGCACCTTTTAGGCCCAGTCAAAATCTGCGCTGTGGCGAATACCGGATGAATCATAGAACAGAATCTCGACATAGAATTCAAAAACATTGAAAAAAGTATTTAGGAGGAGATCTACACTACCGGTCCAGTTTTAGAACACCCAGGTATGTACACGTGTTTTGATAAAAATTGATATCTTCATTCACCAAGGTGGAATTAAATTGATCAGAAATTATAGTCAACTTATGATTCATTGGATGAGCTAAATGTTTCAACGTTAGCACACTGAAGTAATGGTTGCTGATTGGATTTGCTGCTGTATGTGAATAATTAATTATGAATCATTAATTTCCAACAGTAATAGACATTTGCAACACTGGTAATATCTTGGATATAGATTTTAATCAATGTAATGCTACATTGGTGAATTTCTATCCATTCTGAGTGTTCCAAAACCTTTGACTGGTAGTGTATACATGGAGCCTATTATACTTGATAGAAAGTTATTTAACTTCTCCAAGTAATTCATAAAAAATGAAGAAAATGTGCAAAAGTGACATTCAGAAACTAAATATCTTACAAGTTTACACACACTTGTCTCGTCCCGACGTAGGCTCGAGCGGATTTGGAAAATGTTGCTGAAAGCTACCATAGTGTAAAAACCCTCTTACTTTAAGCCAGTTTCATGGAAAAGGATTAAGCCTGGTCTCTGTCTAAAAAAACAGGATCTCCATTCAACTTGATTATTTAGTCCAGGCTTAAACTGTGTCTGTGAAACTGGCCCCTTAAGTCTGAAATATGAACGGACTACTTTGATGCCCAGACTCCTGAATGTCAGTACAGTTGTGCTCAAATGTTTTCATACCCCTGGAGAATTCGTAATAGTACATCTATTTTCTAAGAAAACACAAGTGAGCAGGCAAAAAAATAATATATATATATATATATATATATATAACTCATGGAATTCTTATTTTACTGTAGGTCATAGCTTAAAGGCACAATCATAATCGAAAACATGGTAACAAAGAAAATAATTAAATGACCTCTGTTCAAAAGTCTGCATAAGCTCAGTTAGCATCAATGACAGCGTGCAGTCATTTGTGATAGTTGTCTATGAGGCCCTGAATTCTTGCAGGTGGTATAGCTGCCCATTCGTCTTTGCAAAATGCCTCTAGGTTATGCAAAGTCTATGGTCATCATGCATGAACCGCAAGTTCGAGATCACCCCAGAGTGGCTCAATGATATTAAGGCCAGGAGACTGCGATGGCCACTCCAGAACCTTCACCTTTTTCTGCTGTAACCACTGGAGGTTCAACTTTACCTTGTGCTTATGGTCATTGTCATGCTGGAAAATCCAAAAGCAGCTTTCATGCAAAAGAATGCAAATTGTCTGCCAGTATTGTTCAATAACATGCTGCATTCATCTTGCCATCAATTTTCACAAGGTTCCCTGTGCCTTTACAGCTCCCACACCCCCACACCATCAGTGAGCCACCACCATGCTTCACAGTGGGGATGGTATTCTTTTCAATATAGGCCTTGTTAACCCCTCTAAACATACCGGTTATGGTTGTGACCATAAAACACTCTTTTGATCTCGTCACTCCTAATTACAGTGTGCCAGAATCTGTGAGGCATGTTGTTGTTGGGCATATTGTAACTAGGCCTTTTCGTGGCACTGGCGCAGTAAAGGCATTTTTCTGGCAACTCAACCATGAGGCAAATTTTTGTCAAAGTATCATTGTATTGTGCTCCTTGAAACAACCACACTGTATTTTTCCAAAGCAGCCTGTATGTCTCCCGAGGTTACCTGTGGGTTGTTCTTTGTATCCTGAACAATTCTTCTGGCAGTTTTGGCTTAAATGTTTCTTGGTCTACCTGACCTTTGCTTGGTATCAAGAGATCCCTGAATCTTTGACTTCTTAATAAGTGATTGAACAGTACTGATTGGCATTTGCAAGGCTTTGGATATCTTCTATCATTTTTATCAACTTTATGCAGTTCTAGTACTTTATTACTCAGGTATTTTGACAGTTTTTTTTTCTGATCCCCATGACTCAGTATCTAGCCTGCTCAGTGCATCCACATGAGAGTTAACAAACTAATTGACTGTTTATACACTAAATGCAATTCTACATGTCATAGGTGTGGAGAAATTAAACTTTAATTGCCATTTTAATCTGTGTGTGTCATTTAGTTTGTCTGTAACAAGGCCAAACATTCAAGGGTATGTAAATGTTTCATCAGGGCCATTTGGGTGATTTAATGTTATCAGTATGGTTTACAAAAGAGCCAAACAACTGTGTGATATTTGATGTCTTCATATGATCACTATCCTTACATTAGTCTGTTGTCTTGTTTGCATGAACAGTCATATTGTCAAAATCAATGATGAAATACAATTTCTGTCAGGGTATCCAAAATTATGAGCACAACTGGATTTCAAGTTTTGTCAATATTTAATTTCTAACCACGGCTATTCAGTTGTAATATGAGAGGCTGTAAAGAAGGTTCTCAGCAAGTTAATTTAGCAGTAATGAGCCACTTCCAGGATGAGCTTTAATTCATGAATTACTTAATTTTACAGAAAGACCACAACCTCCTTGTGAGCCCTGGACCCAGTACATGAAATGTGTTCAAAATGCAACTAACACAAGCACATCTTTCAGTGTTCAGGCACCTGCAGAGAGAAATATGGCTACAGTACACTCTTAAGTTTAATGGGAAAATGATTCTCTATAATTACTCCTAAACACTAATTAGGATTATTATGTAGGTGAGACCAGACCCATTCAGGATTCAAGTAGCCATATACAATAATATGAAGACCTTTTCCTCACTTGAAAACATGCTGCTATCAGTCTAGCACCTTCTCTGTGTCACCCACTCACTTGACTCATCTCACTCACTCACACACTTAAAATAAACCCTAAGTTCCATGATGTTACTGTAGCAAGGCCCCTAAACCAATCTGCGGATTGCGAGTGGAAACATCTGGTGGGTATGTTTGAATTTTAGACAGTTACAAGACTGCCTGGTTTATGCTACTAACCCTGGAACTGGGCCAACTGCACAGCCTTATGGACAAATATGGTAGGAGAGTGATGCTTTGCTGGATGGGGGTCCAGACACCTGTATATGGTCATTGTGTGTGTGTGTGTGTGTGTCAGTATCAGATGACCTGTTACCTTCTAATCCTCATTGAGAGGAGTGAGGAATGAAGGAGACTGAGAATGTGTGGTGGGGAACTGTAATGTTGTGCTGTGTTTTCTCTGTTGAGAAGCCGACAATCCAATACGGGGCTCTCCTGTTGACATAAAAATCGTTGCCTTTATTTACCAGGAGTTCATGAAGGTTGGATGTCTGTCGTGTAATTGTGCGCTTAGACATTTGCTTTAACTTAGCCATGTCCACGTCATTCATCACATGCTCTTTGTGGCATACCCTGGGAGTGACCCCACACCTTTCTGTTTACAATTGACATACATCATACAGAAACTCTAAGGATTTGAGATGACTGACTTGGTCAAACTGCATTCCGACCATGTATTTCACTAACAGTGTCTCTCGTTTCCATCCTGTCTACAGGGAGCCGTGGTGAAAGGCGGAAACGTTCCCTAGAAAGGCTCAAACCCGGCCACCTTCATGCCATGGCCCCTCGCAAGCGTGCTGGACGGGGCCTCTCAGATATTTTCTGCTGTTTTAAAGGGAGTGACCACCCGGAGATCACCTATCGCCTTCGCCATGACAGTAACTTCACCCTGCAGACCATGGCGCCCACCCAGCCCATGCCGCCTCAGGAGGAGCTGGATGCCATGTTCTCTGAGCTGGTGGTACGTAGCGTTCCTGGGGCTTGCCCCGTGCAGGTCTGACCTGCCCACTCTTGTTCTGTCTTTTTTATGTCGTTCTTTTCATGTGTCAGACTAGCTCTCTCTCACTTCTGTCTCTCTCTTTCACTCTCTCTCGCTCTTCTGCCTCTCTCTTTCACTCTCTCTCGCTCTTCTGCCTCTCTCTTTCACTCTATTGCTCTTCTGCCTCTCTCTTTCACTCTATTGCTCTTCTGCCTCTCTCTTTCACTTTCTTTCGCTCTTCTACCACTCTCTCTCTCTCTTGTGTCTCTCTCTTTCACTCTCTCTCACCCTTCTGTCTCGCCCTTCTGCCTCTCTCTCGCCCTTCTGCCTCTCTCTCGCTCTTCTGCCTCTCTATTTCACTCTCTCTCTGTCAGTATACATAGATGACTCAAGGGATCTTGGCATTAATGGCAAGCTAACTAACGTTGACTTTTAAATAGAATTGTTGCGTAGGATGCGATTGATTTCATGTGGCTGTCGCTTATTACACGGCCGCAGTTGAATCTCAAGCTCTCAGGACCGTGATGTGTTTAACCTGCATAATCACGTTTGAGAGAGACGTGGACGGCTGCTGTGTCGAAGGCAACGCGGCCAGGTCTGCACTTGCTTTTTTTTTTACTGTGCTATTGGCAACGACTCATAGCTCACTGAGGGAGAGGCTTGCTTTTAGTACATGTACAGTATGTAGTCGGACAAATTCTATGTTAGCTTCCAGCACAATCCGAGAGAGCAAAGCACTTCACTGGTAGCTTCAGCTGACAAAAATGATTATAGACAGATTTTTGCTCCACAATCCTACTGTCCACTTTGTATGTGCTTCACAGGGTTAACCTGGGGTCAGTGCTGATGACTAGTGCTTTTCATAATGATCCAAATGTCTCTGATCTCCTTGTTCCGCTCACTAATGATCCATTTAAAGGGTTATCGGTAATGAGTGAGACAATACAGCTTCTCGTCATTCAGCTCCACAAACCCCATTGAGCACGGAGGGCCAGTGTGGCTGTGCTGGAAGAGGCTAGCCCCGGGTGACAGTGCCTGTCCCATCCTAGCAGCGGCCAGCAGGGACTGTTGGGCCTCGACTCGCTGGGCTGCATGCGCTCCGCCGAGTCCGGCGTTCCTGGCACCGACCAAACAGAACTCCTGCAGAGAACCCATCTGCAGCCATTGTGTTCTCACAGGACCTCTCACAATGGGCCAAAACAGATGTCAAAGCGTGTCAGGCTAACCCTTGCCTGGTAAACACCATGCCTCCCTACCTCACCATGAAGGAAATGTGCCATGGTTCAGTGGGCAACAAACAGAAGAAAACAGCCTAAATCGGGAATGTGCCTTGATAGATGAGGGAATGAAATGAGGAATACATGATAGAAGGAGAAAGCTGTGTTTGTTCTTTTCTTTGATGTTATTTTTATTACTTCAAGGTTGGCAGCTAACCAATTGAGGAAGCTCTGTAGTTAACTTTTATTTCAGACCTCCGTTCTGTCAGTCCATCTGCCCAGTGATACAACCGCCGGTTGTGTGTCTATCTTGGAGCTCCATAGGTCTCGTCTGGATAAGATCTGGTCTGTAGTTTGGCAGACTTGGAGAAGAGATGTGGCATCTGGCATTGACGTGGTCGCTCTGGAATGCCTGTTGTTCATGCTGAACTGTCTGCTCTGGTTTAGCCACTCTGTTTAGCTTGATTTTTATGTTTCGTAGTGTACAGTATGACGGTAAAAACAGTTGTTTTTTTATTATGTTTGTTTTTTCTTTTTTAACTTCTCTCTCACTTACTCCAGTCGTCACTGTGCTTTATGAGTCGACGGAAAGTAGAAAAGGCAGTTGGTGATCATTTACATATGATGTTAATGTATTTGCACCCAAACATCTGGTTTGAGAACGCGGACCAGCCCTGCCAGGAATGCGGATGCGTTATGTAAAGGGGTGTTGTCGGGTCATTCTTAAAATACAAATCCTTTTGATATACCACTCTGCAGCTATTCTGTCCTGACATAATATGTCAATGAAGTGAAGTGAATTTGATACTGATGTGATGTTTTAGGGACAGTTGAATTTCTGTCGTAGGTGACCATGATTGCTAACAGACATGGAGCAATCTGACATGGAATCTGTGGCCATGCAGGCTGGTTCAGAACCCCATCAACAGGGACGTTGAGTTTGTACGTCAGCTTTGAATTTTCAACAGATCTTCTCATATCTACAGTTGGATCAATTTGCTAAAAGAACGTCTTGTGAGAAACGACAGTCACAACCACTTCACCCCATATCAGCTTCAAAAGATAATCACTGTTTTCCCTCTATGAAGAAAGACTTGATAGTTCTTCTTACCGTAGGTCCATGCTCAGAACTAGACGTGCTAACCTTAACCTGCTAACGTCATTCTTTTTCTCAGGATGAGCTGGACCTGTCTGAGAAACACAGGGAAGTCATGTTTGCCTTACCAGCTGAGAAGAAATGGCAGATGTACCTCAGCAAGAAGAATGTAAGTTTAATTTGACTCGGTCTGTGTGTCTCTGTGAGTCTGTGAAAACCTTTTTTTAGTCTCAGTAAAAGAGAGCTTTCATCATTGCTGCCAGACAAAACATGGGAGTGATACGCCTCCTGCCTCTCCCGTTACACCCCACATCTATTCCCTTGCCCCAATTCAGTCGAGTCAACAATCAAAGCCCTCTGCTAGTTTTGCAGCTTTCTAGTACAAATCTATCCCCACCATTAGGGACTTGTGCTAGGCTCTTTAATAGATTGGGTTAGTTTCCAGGAAGGACGATTTCATCTGTCATGACTGACTGTAGCTTATAAATCTTACTAGAGAATCCTGGCTGTCTTGCTCTATTAAAGTACATACTGAGGTCATGCCTCTGACACTGGGACTTAACCTAAACAAGAGTTTTATCCAGTGAGCTATCGCATGGAATTGGCTTCATATAGTAGAGGTTTCGGCTGAATTTGAGGACTCCCCAGTTTTGATACCGATCTGTAATTGGTGGTTTTCTGTTTTCTGGCATGTTCTGCCTGTAAGACCTCATTTATAAGAGAGAGGGAGAGAGTGCTGCAGTGCTGCCATAGAAACGCCAGTGCAGCTGCTGTCTGACAACCAGTTGGCAGGCTGTCTCCTCTATGGTGGGAGCCTAGTACAATTGCCAGTAGCAGGGGCCTGGACCTCTGAGCCAAGGTAGCTCTAATTCCTCATGTTGAATTACATTTCCTCCATGTATTATTTGTTTGTTTTCTCTATATGCAACATCTATGGTCAAGCAATTGCTTAGTATGCTGTCATTATTACAAACCTGTAAAGGTGACGATTCGATCCTCTTTGGTACATTAGTTAGCGAACATCGTCATGAGCCTCTGTGCTCATCAAAAATACTTGACCTTGCTAGCGTCAAGGTGTTGTTCTATTAATTTGTTTTGCTATTAAACAAAATATTGCTCTGTTTTAGTATTTCTGATCAATAAAGTGACAATAGTCAGATTAACCATATTAATGTTGGATTCCAGATCAGACCTTATTGTCAATTAACCTAGCGGCTCCAAGGTAGTCAGTGTTGGCTGTGCCTTTTATGCTGTTTTACTGACCCACTAAGACAGCCTCCAGTTTACTACTCATCCAGTAAGTAGTGAGCAGTACTGTGCTATATTTCACAAGTGGTTGCTACTACTGACATTTTCAAGCCAACCCACTCATTATTCTTCAACACTGTTAGCCCTGGCTTTTATCTATGGTCATGCCAATCACTGATGGATGTTAATCAATATGTGCCGTTGTACCACAAAATTGCGACCTTCATGGTGTCCCACGTAACCACCACACAGCAGGGAATGATTGCATGAAGGCCTTCTCTTTCTCTTAATTGGTATTGGTTTTCAAAGAACTCTACTGAACCCTTTAATAAATTCAGCTGCCTGAAATATATTTACCTCAAGATAAACTCATTGGTCTTGTCGTTCCCTACAAAAACTGCAATGCAGAAAATGCATTCCCTGCATAGATGGGCAAGTATTCAAACACAATTACCTTGTTACTTTCAGGGCTATACGCTGGCCTTTTTTAGAAGGCGCACTTGTTGAAAAATGTAGGCGCACAAAGACATTTAGGAGCACTATACAAATATTGTTATTGTGGGACTGTAAACCATACTTCAGTTTTAAGATAGCTTGACAGATTCCCCTGACTGAAACAACTTTTGATAAACATTCACTGGCTTCCTACCTCTTATACACATGGTACTCCCTCTGACAAACACACACCTCAGAAATTTTAAAAATCTGAAAAGCAATGTACAGTATATGGCATAATGACTACATACACTATGCAGTGCTTTGTTACACAAAAATGCATGGTGTAAAATGCATCAATTATATCAAAGATGGACCAGTGTTTGCCCATTGACAAACTGTAAGCACAACTCATCATCTTCATTACAATTCCAAATCAAATGGCAAAATACTTTAAGTGCTACATAGTGTAGGAAGTAATAGTCCCAACTAAAGTTAAGATTAAAAAAATTATATATTATACACCTTTTACAATTTGCTCACTGAAAGATAAAAGAGCTACTTCTGTTTTTACAACACACAATTCTGAAGTGCACTTTCTGAAACAAAAACCAAAAAAATCAAACACCAGGAAATTCTCTGTTTCAAATAATGTCAAGAGCATAGGAGCAGAGGGTACCTATCACCCCAAATGTCAGAGGCAGGTAATGTGCCCCCCCCCCAATAATAAGAAAAGTTTGCTTAAAATATGTGTAACCCACCATGTCAACCTTACTCCTATGCCCATGAATACAGTATAGATTTATACTTATGACACAATACTTTGTCCCACCTTTATTGTTGACATCTGTTGAGCGGAGCCTTCTCTCACAGCTCTTCCTGTGTTCTTATAATGTGTTCATGGCATATTGTAATGTTTGAGTCTCAGTTGCTAGCTAAGTAGCATGACTGAATGTTTGATGTACAAAAATAATAATTGTTAACTATTAAACGGCCCAGATATTTAATAGTAATTATCCAGAAATGTAAATTAAATCATATCGAGCTATATTGCGCAGGCTGCGTGGTTGTCTGCCACCTGGGCACAAGCCACTTTATTGTAAAAAATGTTTGTTAATACAGCCATCTCCTCAACTATTTAGTTAAAATTAAAAGCATCATACTAAACTGCATTCCACATTTTTATGTAAATTGGAATTAAGTGTCATAAACATTAAATATTTTGTTTTTCAATCCAGCTCATGGATGGTATTGTCTCCAGGCTGTTTGGATCACTGTAATCAATATCATACATCTGTGATAATTAGTTTGCCAGGTGAGCCCATTTAAAGGAAAACTACTTAAGGATGTTCCACATTATTAAGCAGGCCACAGGTTTCAAGCAATATGGGGAAAAAAATAGGATCTCTCTGCGATGAGAAAAATAGGTTTTGATTTCAGTAAATATTACCCCGTAATGCTGCAAATTCAACAAATTACCATTTTCAGTTGTTTACAACCTATAAAAGGTTTTGAAACTCTGTTGTGCATAATGATTTGAAACAGTGCATTTTGAGTTTATTATTTTTTGAAAAAAAATACTGTTTTGGGTGGTTTGTTAAATGAAATTCCACTTGTACCCAAACAGTTGGTGACTTGAAAATTAAACTGACTGTCATTTGCATCAACTATTTAGGAAAACGTGTAAAATATAATTTGCATAATGATTTGGAATGCGGTGTATGTCTGAAATTTGCGTGATCTACTGAAAGTAGAGATGTGTTCTTCAGTGAATCAGTGCTGAGTCGGGGCTGCGTGAAAAAGACATACTGCTGGCCTATGCGTTTATGATCACACAATGATATGCTACTAGTTATCGACAGTGCGCTCATTCTGACACGGTTCTGTGAAATAAAGCAACTCTGAAATCTTGCTGAAAATATTTATTGATGCATTTGGTGCTCTGACACAAAATACATTTTTGTTTAAAATAACACTTTGACATTTATATTCCTCTCGAGCTAGCTAGCTGCCTATTCAGTGGTTCGCGATTACAGCCACCATTAAGCGTGCAGTACACTCGACATTCCCGACCGGGCGCAAAATGGGGATTTCGAGCATGCGTGCTAAGGGCGCGCACCACTCCCCCCTCCCATGGCGCATGACAAAATGGAAACAGGAAGCATGGACAAGCTTGAGGGCACAGTAAACGATTCATAATAACACAGTTAATGGTTCATAATATAACTGTATATGGTTCATAACAACACAGTTAAGATAATCTTAGCCACTGTTGACATTAACGTCAATGCTGCTGCCATTTCTGCCATCGTTTACCTTTTTCGTTTTCTAGTCTGTAGAAATATCAAAGTTGGTAGCCTCTCCTCAATTGCGACACCTCTGTTCAGGAGAAGACTGCAACTAGTGTTGCGAGCACCAGCACGAGTATAAATAATTACCGGGCACTTTGGCACGTGCCAGGTTGGGAACGTTAAGTGTACCGCACGCATTATGAAATGCTAAGGATTGGCTCGTTAAAGGTCCAATATGTAATACTGACAAACAGCGTTTAAAATGGGTACTGCAGTCCAAATTCAAAATACCTGAGTCGTCTCCCTCTGCCCCCCTCCTCCCCAGAATCGAAACTAATGTGACAAACAAGATCAGCGCAACCATAACAAGCGAACCGTGTTTTAATTCGTCTCTGGTCATGCAACCGTTTAGAAACATGCAGAGGTTTTTTAGGTTGTGTAGAATCTATCTGTTGATCTTGTTCTTTTGTTTGCTGCTTCCATGGCTGTGGCGTGCTGGGTTTGCATTTTTACGGGTATGCCTGGCAACTCTGTTGTGCTGTCAAAATGGGCAGTTGATAACAACACACAGGCCAAAACATAAACATAAATTCCGTCATGGAATGTACATTTAACAAAACGAAAAAATACTGACATTAGCATTGTTGCCAGAAAAGATAGTATTTCAGCTTAACATGTTTCCTTAATATCTGATGAGGCATTGGTGTCATTTTTTGATTTATTACAGTACATATATTACATATTGCACCTTTTTAAGTTCTGCGTTGCAATATGGTTTTAGTTAGCCTGGTTAACACCAGACCCTTCTCCGTTCAGACTGAGAGTGGGTCTGGGCAAGGTTCATTCACAGCCCATTTCCAAAGGGGCGTCACCAATGGACGCCGCTCAAATGCCTCTCGGCGCAATTGGATATATAAGACTTTTGTCGAGCTGGCAAGACCGCGACAACATCTATTTTTTTTTTAGCTATGAAGGCTTTGAGTGTAATTATTTGCTCGGTTTTTAACAAAAAGGAAATGTTCAAATCGCTTAAAACAGACGCGATAGCTGATTCGAACGAGTGATATTGCGGATTGTTCCATTGTAGCTGCCATCGTTGTGATTGTCTTCTTCAACCAATGACAGTATAAAGCTGCGCTATCGTCATCGTATAAAGCCCACCTCAACGGTTGTGATTGGTGCCCCCGATTTGGAAAAATTGGAAATGGGCTTGAATGGGCTCTTGGCCAGACTGACTTGAAGAGCAAATCAAAATTTGCCGGAAGTCCGTCAGGGTTCTCCCAGGCTAGGTTTTAGTAGTTTTGTGCACTTACTATAAATGAAACAAAATAGCAGATATACTACAACTAGGACAGTATTCACTTTGGTGCATAAATCACTACTAGTTCGCGCACATCTATTTTTTGTCGCATATGTGAGTAAGATGGTAGCACTGCAGAGCCCTTCCCTTGCCTTCTGTTCATGCCATACAGCAGGACCCGTAGTAAGTACATTCTAATAAATTAATAATCTATTGGCAAAAGTTGGAGCTGGTAAGCAGAAAATACAAAAACGTAACATAATAAACAGTGTTTACAAAGACCATTTGTCTGTTTGTATGCAATGTGTACTTTCTGTATAGCTGTTGGCAATGATTGTAATAAAAAAAGTCTCCTTCAAGTTAAAGAATTTCCATCTTTAAATGTTCACTAAAACATTTTTGGGGAGAAAAGACAGAACAGAATCAGGGAAACGAATCTAAGGGCCTGTCCCAAATCTAGTGATTAGACTGAATGGGTATCTGATTAACAAACACCTTATCAGGGACCTCTAGACTACTCCAGCTCCTTTGTTTTCTCACAGGGTGTGTCTGATTTAGAGACCACGTTAATAGCATATGTTTAGACCAATACTAAGCCTTCAAAAAAGGAGAGCGCTAGATCAAACTTTTTACAGTTTAAAACTATTCATTTTTCTTTTCTTGTTCCTGGTGTTCTCAGGTAAGCCATGGGAAGTGTGGATCGACAGATAAGCAAAAGGCCCCATCTCCCCCAGAAGCCAATCATTGTGTTTATCTAACCACACCTGTTGAGACTCAATATAGGCTTCAATGGTGGCATGTCAGGGGACTTGACAATAATATATGGATTCATGAAACGGAACCCCAAGAAGGACATGACATTTGTCAGAATTTCCCTTTTGAAATGATTTTGGGAGAATGTTTGAGAGATCTTATGAAATGAAGGCTTAGCTCTATAGATGTCTGGTCATGGTTAGCATTGGGCCAACGACCGCTGTGATTTAGAGGCACATTGGTATGCTTAAACATGGAAAGTTAATCAATTTCAGTTAATGTACAATAGCATTGTTTCAATGCATCAACACTACCATCTGTTAATAACCTATAACTAAAGAGGGGAAAGGTATGCAATGGACAGCAGTCAAGACTCTGGACCACCTGAGGCTAATTATTCTCCAACAATGCACAGCAGATTTCTAATGGCCTGTACAGTCTACTAAAGGTGTGTGTGTTTTTGTGTGTGTGTGTGTGTGTTATAAAACACTGTCTGTTTCCCATTTCAGGAGGGAGAAGAGAACAAGAGTGCAACTAGCTGGCCTGAGTTTTATATCGACCAGTTGAATTCTATGGCTGCTGTAAGTAGGCTTCTGCCGTCATCGTATGCCGTGTTCTGGCAACTCTGGAAATGCAAATCAATAATTCCCCTACTGCAACCTTTTCACACACTCTGTAGACTGAATCATGGGATTTTGGGGTTTCACTATGCATTTTATAGACCTCTAATTAACGGACATCTCCTTGTAAAATATTATGGTCTAAAACTGAATCTGTGAGAAATTAGAGTAAATTAAAGAAGGTAATATCAATTTGTTTTTATAGGTTTGCCTGGCGGGCAGGTATGTGTCTGTAGGTCTTTTTGTGATGCTAGATACTTCTGGCATCTGAGAACCACGATTTCTATAGTATAATGTATACAGTAAATGTATTATCTTAGTTTAAACGTCTATGCTATTCAGAACACATTCTCTTTTTAAAATGCTGACCTGAATACACTTGTCCAGCTGAACATGCTCCATTTGACAAGCTGATGAAAATAATGTGTGGTCCTTTAATGGGTTCTCACACCCCATGTAATGGCAGTTAAATCTCCACATGTTTCCTGTGGTACTGAGGTAGTGCTCCGGGAGGGAACCCTGTGGCTCATTTATTTATTTTTTCCAGGGCATTAGAGTAGCGCTAAGGCTGGCAGGTTTTGTATCCCTTACCTCTAACTGCTACACAAGTGTATAGCCTGCTCCAGACCGTGGAGAGGAAATGGCCTCCAGTCATGTATCGCTGAATTTGGGCTTCTGTTGTAATGGGATAATTTGACTGTACTGCTGCTGTTTGTGGTCTACAGTCAAGGATAGGTGCTGGTTCCAAATCTTGGGGTCAAAGTTCATGTATTTACCAAATACAGCCTGGGAAACACTGAGAACTGTAACAGTACATGTACAAAGCCTAGTCGAACCGAGACTTTTTGGTTACTAAGATACGTCTTTATTCTGTTTTAAAATCATGTTTTCAATCATTTTTTATCATCTCCAGAGGAAGACTCTTATTGCGCTAGAGATGGAGGATGAAGAGGAGAGGAACAAGACCATAGAAAGTTTGAAGACTGCTCTCAGAACCCAGCCCATGAGGTATGTCAGTGCCACTAACACCTGTGGGTGTGGGTGTGTGTGTGTTAGGGGCCAAGCAATTAAAAATAGGGGTGTGTTGTTAATCACCACTGGTTAACTTTACGTAAGATGGACCCATTGTCATTATTTCCACGTAGATCACCCTCTTCAGAGATACCTTTGGTTTTAAGAGTTACTAATTATGATAAAATAATATTCTGTTTTGAGGTAATAGCCAAGAATTTGTCTGCTATTTGCACAAAGTAAATGGGTTCGATTAATTCACTGAGCTCTCAGCCCATTCATCATCATTAGAGTGACCTAATATGATGAATCACTAGGCTGGGCTTTGTGTTGAAAGCCATTCAGCAGCCAGCATTCTTCCAATCTGCTGCCACTTCCCTCTAGTCCAAACACTACTGGCTCAATATGATATTACAGCCCCATGCCCACTCAGGCTAGCCTGACACACTCACACAGGCTAATGTACACATGTGAGGTGAAACACTTCCCTTAAGGTCATCCATAGTTTAGGTCAACACTGCCTTTTCACCTTTCAACTCTAACCTTTCCCAGGGGTCACGATAGTCAATCACAAATGAGCTCTGTCTGTTTTCCTCCATGCCTTTGTTATTGTGCTAAATGGCGCTTGACTATTGGCTATAGATATTTTATTGTTGCTCTGTTTTTGTTTTAATTGAATGAATTATAATTCCACTACCCTAAGGACGTGCGAACACACTTCTACACAGCGTTCCAAATTATTATGCAAATTATATTTTAGTGATTTTCCTAAATAGTCGATGCAAATGACATTCAGTACAATTTTCATGTAACCAACCATTAGTGTATAAGTTGAATTTAATTGACTATACCACCCAATGAAAACAGTATTTTTCAAAAATAGAAAACTCAAAATGCACTGTTCCAAATTATTAGTTTCAAAATATTTAGTTTGTAAAGAACTGAAATTAGTCATTTGTTGAATTTGCAGCATAAGGAGGTCATATTTACTGAAATCAATAGATATTTCAATCAAACACATCTTAACGGGGCAAGATACATGTTAACATAGGACCCTATCTTTGATATCACCTCCACAATTACTGCATCCATTGAACTTGTGAGTTTATGGACAGCTTCTGCTTGAATTTATTTGCAGGATGTCAGAATAGCCTCCCAGAGCTATTTTTTGATGTGAACTGCCTCCCACCCTCAGATGTTTTGCTTGAGGATGCTCCAAAGGTTCTCAATAGGGTTGAGGTCAGGGGAGGATGGGGGTCACACCATGAGTTTCTATCCTTTTATGTCCATAGCAGCCAATGACACAGAGGTATTCTTCGCAGCATGAGATGGTGCATTGTCATGCATGAAGATGATTTTTCTACGGAAGGCAAAGTTCTTCTTTTTGTACCATGGAAGAAAATGGTCAGAAACTCTATATACTTTGCCGAGGTCATTTTCACAGCTTCAGGGACCCTTAAGGGGCCTACCAGCTCTCTCCCCATAATTCCGGCCCAAAACATGACTCTGCCACCTCCTTGCTGATGTCGCAGCCTTATTGGGACTTGGTGGCCATCCATCAACCATCCACTACTCCATCCATCTGGACCATCCAGGTAGGGCTGCAAGATTATGGCCGAAATGATTATCACAATTATTTTTTATCAATATTGAGATCACAATTGATTATCACAATTAATTGTTGATTAATTGTTGATTTTAACCAAAACCAAATTTTATTATCACAGGCTAATTACAACTGCTTTCACATCCATATTGCGCTACATTCCTGCTAATGTAAAAATATGTGCATCAAAATTAAATGGTTCCTCTTATTCACCAAAATGTAGTGCATCTCCTTAAAGAATAAATAGATTAAAAAAAATAATGTATGTGTATTTAGTTGTTTTTTATGTGTAAAAGCATGTAAACCATGACGAATAAGGCCTTTCAATGTATATTGTCAAGCCCCCAGGGCTTCTGGACCAGTGTGCAATGTTTGGGGGCCATACAAACAAGTCAAAATCGAAATGCTGCACCCATTTCTCACTATATTTCTATATCTTTTTGAAATACCAGCTAGTTTTCACTTCCAAAAATTGTTGGTGTTGTGCAGGATGATGTCTTACATCACTGCGAATTTGATTGTAGGAAGCCAAAAATCGTGATCTTGTTTAAAATCTGATTACTTTTGCAGCCCTACATCCAGGGTTGCACGGCACTCATCAGTAAACAAGACTGTTTGAAAGTTAGTTTTCATGTATTTCTGGGCCCACTGCAACCGTTTCTGCTTGTGAGCATTGGTTAGGGGTGGCCAAATAGTAGGTTTATGCACAACTGCAAGCCTCTGGAGGATCCTACACCTTGTGGTTTGCGGGACTCAAGAGGCACCAGCAGCTTCAAATACCTGTTTGCTGCTTTGTAATGGCATTTTAGCAGCTGCTCTCTTAATCCGATGAATTTGTCTGGCAGTAACTTTCCTCATTATAGCTTTATCTGCACGAACCCATCTGTGCTTTGAATCAGCCACAAATCTCTTCACAGTACAATGATCACGCTTAGGTTTTCGTGAAATATCTAATGTTTTCATACCTTGTCCGAGGCATTGCACTATTTCACGCTTTTCCGCAGCAGAGCGATCCTTTTTCTTTCTCATATTGCTTGAAACCTGTACCCTGGAAATCCAGAGTTCTCGCGAAAGCACAATTTGAATTAGCTCAGCATGTTACTCTGGCACTGAGTAATTCTGCTCATTAACTATGCCCTTGTAGCCGAGCTGCACCAATCACATCGGTGTATCTGATATAGGCGTGCCAGAGGCGTGTTAAACAGATGACAACAGCGCTGCGACCTCGAAGTCATTTGTAAATATTTTAAGATCGCTATGGATGAACACCAGTTGTTTAAAACTGCTTTGGCCACTACAATGAACGAGTTAGACTTGGCTTTTTGTCTAAAAGAGGAACAGAAGACGGCGCTCGACTCGTTCCTTATTAAGAAGGAAGTTATTGCTGTTTTGCCAACCTGATATGGCAAGAGTTTAATCTACCAGTTAGCTCCGCCATAGGGGCTTAGTGAAAAACCACTGGTGATAGGTTATAGTGTTATCCAATTGCGTACAGTGAGATTTTCAAATGCATGATTGGTGGTGATCCAGGCTATGAAACCTGTGGCCTGCTTAATAATGTGGAAAGTCCTTAAGTAGTTTTCCTTTAATTGGACTCACCTGGCAAACTAATTATCACAGGTGTCTGAGATTGATTTCAGTGATCCAAAGAGCCCGGAGACACAATACCATCCTTGAGTTTGATTTGAAAAACAAAATATTTTATGTTTATGACACTTAATTCCAGTTTGCATAATCATTTTTGGAACGCAGTGCCCACACTCTCCAGTTTGTTAGTTAGGTTAGTGTGGAGAGTACAAAGTGACCTATAACTCTATAAAACTACTACAGTCTGTGTTTGCAACTCGCACGGGTCAAGGCTTTCATCCAGCAGTCACTAATATTTATAGCTTGTTTGATCTCACAATCTTCCCGTTTTCAAATTAAACCAAGTCAATTTTAAAACGAGTTTCTTGCCATTGTAAGAGACAGTGTTGAAAGGCTCTGACTGTGTTTTGTTACGGGACAGAATGGGATTCATATAGAAGTAATATGTTTCTGGGTTCATCTGAAGCAGTGCTGTATTTCCTCCCACTGAGGAAAATCATTTGAAAGGCCTCTTCAATGTCTGTTCAATGTCTGTTCAATGTCTGTTCAATGTCTGTTCAATGTCTTTTCAACCACAAAGATATATATTCAACATATTTTCAATGTAGATTGTTTAGAAAGCTGCACATGTCCTACTGCAGGTGAATAGACTGGTGAAGTGCCATCTAGGGAATAGAATTTTGATGAAGCTTGTCTCTCATCCTGACCCTTAACCTCAATACATCTCCTCCTCTTAAGGTTTGTGACTCGGTTCATTGACCTGGATGGCCTGACCTGCATCCTGAACTTTTTGAAAAGCATGGACTACGAGACCACCGAGTCGCAGATCCACACGTCTCTGATCGGCTGCATCAAGGCCCTGATGAACAACTCCCAGGGCCGCGCCCATGTCCTGTCTCACTCAGAGAGCATCAACATCATCGCCCAGAGCCTGGCCACGGAGAACGTCAAGACCAAGGTGGCCGTGCTGGAGATCATGGGTGCCGTTTGTCTGGTGCCAGGAGGTCATAAGAAAATCCTGGAGGCCATGCTGCATTACCAGAAGTTTGCCTGTGAGAGGACTCGCTTCCAGGTAGGGGAACTGTAGCCAAACATTCAGCTGTAATGTTTTTGCTGCAAATATCTCCCAAGCCTTTTCTCAACCTAGACCCAGAGCCTTTGGACATCTTCAAGTTTTTATTGTAATGTTCACAACCACAGTAGTATTCTCTAATGGTCATTTATACATGGAATAACAAAGTTCTCTCTCCTCCTGTCTTTCAGACTCTGCTGAATGACCTGGACAGGAGTACGGGTCGCTACAGAGATGAGGTCAGCCTGAAAACAGCCATCATGTCCTTCATTAATGCGGTGCTCAGTCAGGGAGCAGGGGAGGTGAGTGCTCCTCCTGATGTTTACACTGTTTTGGTACGCTTGGTTTCCACACAGTATAACTGTTGTGGGCTCTTTACTCCACAGTCAAGCTTAGAGTTCAGAATCCACCTGCGTTACGAGTTCCTTATGTTGGGAATCCAGCCAATCATTGATAAACTGAGGTCCCATGAAAACCTAACGTTAGACAGGTGAGTCATTGCATTAACTAGAGTGGTACCTTTAAGAACTAGACCAAATCTACACAAATGTAGTCCATTGTGGCTCACTATGACAATGTTGTCTTTCAGGCATTTAGACTTCTTTGAAATGCTGAGAAATGAGGATGAGCTGGCTTTGGCAAAACGCTTTGACACGGTGTGTAATATTGGGATTTACCTATAGGGTACATGTAGTTTTCCTGTCTACCAGTTCTAATATCAACTTTGTTGTTGTTGCAGATCCACGTTGACACAAAAAGTGCCACGCAGGTGTTTGAACTCATTAAAAAGAAGATAAGCCACACAGATGCACACCCGCACTTTATATCCGTCTTACAGCACTGCCTCCTTATGCCTTGTAAGTGCTGACTGCCTTCGCCCGTTTCTATCGACTTTAATGACTTATCTGGCCTCCACTAATTTCACATTTTTGATACAGTAACTGAAGGTTTGGTTTCTCTTTTGGATACATGTTTACGGATCTGTCCTCTATAGGTAGTGATTGTTGAATTTCTGTCAGGTATTTGCATCTAGATTATTGGTTCTCAAACTTTTCACACTGAGTACCACCTTTGATCAAGCTAACCTATCAAAGTACCAACCTATAAGCCACCATCTTGGAGAAACTACAGAAAATATCAACGTTACTATACAATAAATCAAATGTTGTATTTTTTTCTAGTCAAATGGTGTACCACCACTGGGTGCTTCAAGTACCAAATGTTTGAGAACCACTGATCTAGATGTTACTATTGAAAACAAAAAAACATCTACACTATGGTGATAAAGTTGTCTCTCCACATTGCTTTATCATTTGGTATGTTGTCCTGAGGGTGAAAACTTCAAAATATTATGTTGGGTCTTGTATGATTTTCCAGACATGGATTTCACCTAGTCCTACACTAAGAAGAGGTCTCAATAGATAATCTCCAGAAAAATTTTTTTTACTCCAGGACTAATCCAGTCTTAGATGTTCATTGCAATTGCATTGCCTGATAAAATTTAATTTGCCCTTTGGGTATTAATAAAGTGTCTCTTGTCGTCTCCTAGACAAGCGTAGTGGAAACACGGTGCAGTACTGGCTTCTCCTGGACCGTATTGTCCAGCAAATCGTCGTACAGAATGACAAAGGTCATGACCCTGACGTCGCCCCACTAGAGAACTTCAATGTGAAGAATGTGGTGCGAATGTAAGTGATAGATTAGGAAAAAGAAGGGAATCAGTGTTTTGACATGCCTGAGTTCTCTCTGTTTGACCTCTTCCTCCCCGTGCATGGCAGAGGACTACATCGCTTTGTCAAAAATCTCTGTATGTTATGTATCATGCCTTGTTCTAGACATAGCTTTAAACCCAAATATGGTGATTGTTAAAAACAGTGCTGTTTATTTATTTCTGAGATTGACTCAGTCGCCATAATCTTAAACCTTCTAGTTCAAGGTAACTCATGTAAAATCAGGAATGCCCAGATCAGTGTATGTAGTTATATACATCGTTTTGTGATAGACTAGTGAATAGTCGTGAAATATATGATAAATTGTAGATATAGTAGATATAAGTAGATATAATCATCTCAGTAAAAGATCATTTTTAATATGATATTTATGTAATACCTCAGATTCCAAGACTATCTTGCATTGCTCGTTTTTGTACAGGCTGGTGAACGAAAATGAAGTCAAACAGTGGAAGGAACAGGCTGAGAAAATGAGAAAAGGTACAAACAGTTCTACTGTCTGTTTTCTATTATTCGATAGAACTGTCTGCAGTCAGTTCCCGCCTCACTCTGTAGTGTCACACTGCTGACTGCTGTCATCTGGTTTGGTTTCTCAGAGCATTTTGAGCTACAACAGAAGTTTGACAAGAAGGAGCGTGAGTGTGACGCCAAAACCCAAGAGAAGGAGGACATGATGCAGACGCTGAATAAGATGAAGGAGAAGCTGGAGAAAGAGTCCAGCGAACACAAGCTGGTCAAACAGCAAGTGGCCGACCTCTCTTCCCGGCTGCATGAGCTCAGCACTGTACGTCGGTTGATTTGTTCAGAATTATTTTAGCTCACAATGTGCCTGAGCTTCCAGGAGTCCATGGAAAAACAGAAACCATGGAGTTTGTAATGCTATTGCATTTTCTGTCACAGTCACATCTTTACATGCTCCTTCTCCCTTTAGTATTTTCATTCAGGAATAAACAGGTGATGTTTTCTTGTAGCACAGTTGTTCATTCCCCTGTCGTTGATGGCTGATTCCAGATCTGCTGTGTTGTAAATGCTTTTGGTCATGTTCATGCTAAACAACAATCCACTGAGTTGGCATCACTTCACAAGCAGATCTGGGACCAAGCTGATATCCTCTTTTCCTCTGAGCTATTCAGTTTGCGATTACTTCCACATGATGTTTGGTAGTAGCAGTTGGACCTGAAAATCACCACCACATAGCCTTGTTCTCCCTAATCAATTTGTCGATTAGGTTGCTGTAGCTGTTTTACAGAGTGCTATGATGTCCATTATGTAACCTGGAAAGTGTTGTGGCAGTACTAATGGAACATACTGTACATCCCAACTTGTCCTATCTTTTTGTCAGAGGCCAAATGTTGGTGTGCCAGGAGGCCCTCCACTCATAATTGGAGCCCCTGGAGGCCCCATGGCTCCCAATCCACAGCAAGCTGGCATCCCACCGCCACCTCCACCCCCAGGAGGCATGCCTCCACCACCACCCCCTCCACCCGGCGGACCCCCCCCTCCTCCAGGCATGGCTCCCTTCGGACCCCCTCCTCCCCCTGGAGCTCCTATGGGACCTGGGTTCAAGAAGAAGAACATCCCCCAGCCCTCCAACCCACTCAAATCATTCAACTGGGCCAAGCTGGCTGAGGTCAGTGAACGCTGCTTAGAACGGTAAAGGATGACGTCCGAAATTGCAGCCTATTTCCTAAGAAGTGCACTACTGTCAAACCCTGTGAGTCCTTGTTCAGATGTAATTCCATTAATAGGGAATAGGCTGTAATTTGAGACAAATCCAGTGTAAGAGTTTATTGTCTATACAATGCAGAGGTGGTGAGTGTTGGGTAGCTAAGACAGACAGGATAAAACGGGGTTTGCAATTACAGTACAACTGGCTGCCCAGAGAAATAACAGATAAGGAGTGCCCTTTCTGACGCTTCTTAATCTTTTCTAATGTTTAACAAAGGCAGGAAATCGATATAGTAAACAAGCCGTACGTGTGTGCTTATGTTGTTTTAACTTGGAGATTTAAAAGTTTTTGTTATGTATCGGGCCGGTTTGGTTTGGTTGCAGAATAAACTGGAGGGCACTGTGTGGATGGACGTTGATGACATCAAGGTTTTTAAAATCCTGGACCTTGAGGATATTGAGAAGACCTTCTCAGCATACCAGAGACAGCAGGTACTGTTTAACACCTTAACCTCAGAGTACAATGGAAAGGGCATTTTAGTACATAGTTATTCAGCCTTAAGGATAGGACACAAGCCCCCAAATTCCCTTGCTGACAATTTGCATGTAACTACTCTGAGTGTTTCCATGGCCACCGACCATGCTGTTCCAACAAACACTGCTAGCTAGTGATAAACACATGCATGCCATTGCACTCTGTAACTGAATCTTTCCAGCAGCACTTCTCAACACATTGACTGGAAGTGGTTCAGACGTATATCGGGCTCTCGCAGAGCTTTTCTCATAGCTTGTTCCCATGTCGTTTTGTGCAGTCTTGCCAAATCTGTTAGTGACAACAACGATAAGACATGGCAGTACCACACAAACAGCTCTTGGTCCAGGCTAGCATTTTAGGTTGTTGGAATTAATCATGAGCGTTACTGGGAACCAGACAGAAGGAATGTTTAGAAGCAAAAGTGACCATGCTGAGAAGACGCTCCTCGTGTAGTGTTCCAGGAGACGTGTCTGCTGTAGTTTAGTTTAATTCCTCCAGATATCACTTTTCACATACCTTTTCCCTAAACTGGCCTAATAAGACTTGGCTTGGAGAGATTAGACTAATGTCTTATTCTCATTACTAACTGCCCCCTAAGGGTACAAATTAAGGAATGTATGTGTTTTAATGACGCCATGCTGTTTATCAGGTGTCTAAATTGCATCTCTAAATCACACTGCTACTCATGTTTGAGCTTTTTCCTAAATGCATCACTGTCCACTGATTGGCTGAACTGAGCCTTTTTTTATGTTGCTATGAATCACCACACACTGCCTTCTTTGTGCTTGTTCTAATTAATAATCAATATCTTCCTCGAAATCCTTGCTTTCTACCCATCCGCCTGTTTAGGACTTCTTAACAGTGAACAATAACAAGGTGAGTGACCACTTGACATCTGATTCCTCCGTGAGCTTTAGCCTGCTCTGCCTCTGTCTTAATTTGTGTTACCATCCTCCATTATACTCTGCTCTTTTTCTCTGTGACTTTGTTTTAATATACCTGTGAGGACCTAGCATTTATATGTAACCAAGAATATTTGAGCTTGTGTACATATTTTGTCAGTCCTCTGTCCTGAGGTTTGGGGTTATTATATTAAAGGTTAAGTTTAGGGTTAAGCTTAGGAATTTAGGAATGGGGCTAAATGTGCGTGTATGTGCAAGTTTGTCCATGTGTGAAGTACTTGTGAAACCTTTTTGTACTTTTGTTCTGTCTTTGGATTTAGTCTTTCAATCAGGATTTACCGACAGATTGTTTTTTATACTTCTAAATACCACCATATTTTTGGAATGAACTCTGTTTCTGTGGTTCCCAATGCAAGATGTTTCTTAGCATAATTAGCCAAATTGGTTTTATGGCACAACATCAACACTGGAAGCAGCTAGATAGAGTCTTGCAACTTTAAAAAGTGCCAGATATACTTTTTCCAAAACAAAATTCTCCTTTAATTCTTGGATGCCCCCTAAATAAATACGGTACCATCACTTGACTATTAAACTTACAATTTCCCATTTGCAGCTGTCCTCCATTTGACAGTTTCGACTACTGACCCTATTTAAAGAACAATTTGTTTTTATGTTCGTGTGGTGTTCTTTGTACATCCTGTGCCTTAGTTGGTTTGTGTTGCATGCATATGTGTATTGTATATGGTCTTACTGTACATGTGTGCATGCTCGTGTTTATCTGTTTTCTGGCCTATTTTTATAGAGATAATGAGACATTAGATGGTGATTTGGGGAGAGGCTTGATTTAAAACACTTGTTCCTTTTGCGATTAATGAACAGCCGAAGTGTGTACGTACAGGTATGAGTCTGCCCAGGCCTGCCACTTAGCTTCGCCTCAGGTACTGGAATCATATTGATTAGGCACAAAAAGGAAGAGAACTAACTGAGACTAAAGGACTTCTTGGGCTTTTACAATTAAGAAATGTATCTTTGTTTTCCTTCCCTAAACCTTTAGCTTGGTGCGCGCTATATGAATACAGCCCTGGTATATGTAGTTGTTGGTGTGCACTATATGAATACAGCCCTGGTATATGTAGTTGTTGATGTGCACTATATGAATACAGCCCTGGTATATGTAGTTGTCTCTTCCTCCTAGACCCAGTATGTAAAAGGTCATGTAGTCACGAGCATTTGCTGTGTTAGCAAATGCTGCATCCAAAAGTGCTTAAGCGTGATGAATGATTTACAATTGGGCGTTACAATAAAGCTGTCTAAACCGAGCTAGATGTTACAGTATCATTTGAGGTCATGGACAGTAGTATATGCATACAAGCCTTCATCGAAAAATGCCTTAGTGTGATACATTATACAATATTGTTTGTTTATATAAACAGAATGTTCAGTTCAGCTGTTGGATTGTGTCCACTGTGTGTTACTCTGGATGTACAAACACTTACCTCTCAAATGTTATCATTCCAGAAAGAGTCTGAAGATGACACAATGACTTCCAAGAAGGTCAAGGAGCTGTCAGTCATTGATGGTCGCAGAGCCCAGAACTGTAACATCCTACTTTCAAGGTTAGGGTTAACCTTCTATTCGATGACATCATAGCATTGATTTGTCTGACTTATTAGTGGGGATCAGTAAATGTGATTATATTCATCTGATTGATCCATGAAAAGCTACACAAAGCTTATGTTAATTTAATTTACTATGAGCAATTCTGTATTCACATCAAATTTGAGTTGAGTTTTGGGATAATTTTTCAAATTTGACAGTGTGTTTAAATAGTGCAGCCAAAAATGATATGCAGAGTATTTGGTAACAGCCAGGAACCACAGTATATGTATCTGATGTATTACTGTCCTCCCTGGTTTCCATTGCTGTAACCACAAAGAGGCTGGTATATTTTATACTAAATAGATTTAATGTAGCTTTCATTAACAGCTGTGATTGAAACCTAGATGTTTTAAGGTTTTACATTTTTTTATTGCTTATTGTATTTAAAGTCCCATTTAATATTTGGGTTTAGGATAGTGGTTAATTCCTTTTTCCAGCACTAAGACCTGAAAATATTTTTTTTCTGTAAAGTCGTTCAAATTAGGGATTAGCCTGCATTCACACTCTAAGCAAACACTGAGTATGTATATTGGACACTGTCCTCTCTAACATCCTTTTATAAACCATTTAGTGTGATCTAGTAGATCTTATAGGACAGCACATTGGTGGTGAGGGAGTAGGTCCACTTTGAATCCAAAAGCAGACAATTAAAAATCTGTCACTGTGCCCTTGAGCAAGGCTTTTTAGCTGACTTTTGCCTAGAGAGTAAGAAAGTTGTTACAGGAGCAAGTTGGTTTACCTAATTAAAATGTTAACCATTGTCTCTGTGATGCTGCTGTGTTGCAGGCTGAAGCTAACCAATGAGGAGATCAAGAGGGCTATCTTGACTATGGATGAACAGGAGGATCTACCCAAAGACATGCTGGAACAGGTGGGTCCTCCCCTCACAGATAAAGCATGGAGCTCCCCACTTACTCATCATGCATGCAGCTTTTCTCTAGTTTTGAAGTGGCTCGTTGGTTTTATGCCTCACAGCAGGTCCAATTTCGATCTGATCCATTTTGCTATAAGCTTGGAGAATATATCGTTCATGAAGGCGAGTTGAGCCAGTTGTTGTGTCCAGTCACACAAGTTTTGCGTTCATCCTTATAATTTTTCCCAATGGCAGAAAAAGACTGGGGTGGTGGGGGGTGACTACTAAAAACTGTAGGGGCTATCACTTCTGTAGTGACTACTAAAGACGGTAGGGGCTATCGCTTCTGTAATGACTACTAAAAACTGTAGGAGCTATCACTTCTGTAATGACTACTAAAGACGGTAGGGGCTATCGCTTCGGTAATGACTACTAAAAATGCTAGGGGCTATCGCTTCTGTAATGACTACTAAAAACGCTAGGGGCTATCGCTTCTGTAATGACTACTAAAAACGCTAGGGGCTATCGCTTCTGTAATGACTACTAAAAACGCTAGGGGCTATAGCTTCTGTGATGACTACTAAAAATGCTAGGGGCTATCGCTTCTGTAATGACTACTAAAAACGCTAGGGGCTATCGCTTCTGTAATGACTACTAAAAACGCTAGGGGCTATCGCTTCTGTAATGACTACTAAAAACGCTAGGGGCTATCGCTTCTGTAATGATTGTAAACACCTTCTTCAATGACAGAGCAGAGGGTGGCTTTCTGACCACAGCAGACTGTCTTCCAGGCAAAATCAAAAGAATCTTGAAAAAAAAGTGTTTGAAGGGGCAAAGAAGTTTGACAAAAATCCCCCCTTAAAAAACACAAATGTGACATCTCCTAGCAACACCGGTCACATCAGTGGCATCATGCCCATTGAAACTGGGCGCACGTGTCCCCTCAGATTTTTGAGCCAAGTGGATTTTTTTTTAAATATCTGTATTTGTGGGCACATGTTTGCGTGTGTTGTGCACACTGTGCCCCCTTAGAAGGGTCATGAATCAATTTTTTTGGGTCAAATTTTGCCCAACATTTGCATTAGACTCAACAGCACAGATCAGTGTTGTTAATATCTTATCATTTGTTTATAATATATACATATTTTTTATTTTATTTCACTTTCATTTAACCAGGTAGGCCGGTTAAGAAATGTTTCTAATTTGCAATGGCGAAGAAAATAAAAGAAAAAGCCGCACACTCTAAAAACAAATGCATATATAAAACATTTTAATAATAACAATGTTTTGACAGACACACTGTCTTTATAAGGGTACAATGAAAAACACTGCAGATCACATGCTTATATAAGGTAATGTGGGACACACACAGGTGCTTGTAATATGTAAATCAGAGAGATTAACTAATTATACAGTAAAGGACTAATTTGTCAAAATAAGTAAGTAAATAAACAAAATAAAGAAAATACATATAAGGATATACCATGGGCCACAATGACAGAGGTTTTTTTTCAATAATAAATTGCAACCAATGTTAAAATGAATACACAAATCAGAGAAATGTTTTCAGAGCATTATCAATATTAAGACCTAGGGGAGCAAGGGTCCTTAAGGTAAAGATCCAAGAAGCTTTTTAACAATAAATTCTCAAGGTTTCCTCTCTTAGGGAGGGTGACATGTTCAATGCCTATATAACGGAGCAATGCTATGGAATGATTAATCTCAATGAAATGAGCAGCGACAAGGAAAATGAGCAGCGACAAGGATACGCTGCGCTTTTACACCTAATGGCGCTACGATGTTCTGAGATCCGAACCTTTATTTTGCAATTGCGACTTGACCAAGATAAAGTGTAACCGTGCACGACAATAAAATACACAAGTACAAAATACAGAATGCAGCGTACTTCTTTCTCCTAAATATCCTGTTTAGGGCGTGCTCTCATCTGTTTTAAATACAACACCAATTCATTTGTATTCCCATTTCAGGCTGGATGTTTTTCTATGTTCGTAAGTGGACTCCGTCTCATACTGTAGTTCATAACCTTTTAGGTTAAAATGAATTGAATCTGTTATGGTAATATTGTTTGATTTCATTGATAAGTGTCCTTATGAGTCCCAATAGTCTTTTTGAGAATAAAGAAATATTAGCCATGCTTATGACCCACTAAAATCGTAATTCACACAGTCGCACAACAACTGCTTAGCTTTCATTTTCTTTATCCCCTGTATTTATGATGATGATGACAGGGTGGAATACTTGATGTGAGATTAGGTGAATGCAACACCAGTTTTAGAAGTATTTTTATTGCTAGGGCCCTAGTTAAAGACAATCTGCAGTGTTCATAGGGACTAGATTACTGATGGAATGGAGTTTTTCTAGCGTTGATCAGGCATGCAATCTCCTCACCTTTAGGTGAATCTCACCTTGATGGAACCGAAATGGGTCACCTACGTGATTTGTTCAGATCCGATAAAAAAATATTTTGGGAGGGGAAGGGGGTGTTGTGGCCGTGGCCAACACAGCATTTTTTCCGTGCTTCGCAACTTTACAACTGGCTCTGGAACCAATCTTCACTCCAAATACCTAAACCTCACAGCCAATCAGAGGCAGAGTGGGGAGTTATTTTTTTTTCCAAATTTTGCAACACTGAGCAGTCCATCAACAACTGAACCGAACTGAAGCTGAACGCTGCCGAACTGCAGAATTAAATGCCTGTCGGAAAGCAAACTTAAGGTAATACATAAGTAAGCCAGTTTACAATGTCAACTTTCCTGTCAGATAACGTTACAGTCAAATTTTATAATAATGTTAAGCTAATTGTTCATTTTTGAATAATACTGATTTCAAATTGATAATACCAAATTGGGCCAAATATAAGACAAGTTTTCCCGCTTCAAAGTATGTATGGAAAAGCGTTATTGTATTTAGAGATGCTGAGTGTATTTGTTTTTTGTTTTGTTTTTCTGACCGATAGCCAACCCTCATTAACTGATCACTAGCTGTTAACCAACAAGCAGGCAGTAAATAAAGTTCACCCATCTAGAAGTTCAGACTATTGCACGAGTTTGTGCGAGTGCCCGCGGACAGCCTCAAAATAGTACCGGTGGTGCCCAGCAAGGTGTTCCGTGTTTCGTAATGTCAGCGGTACACAGCGTGTGTCTGAGCCCGTCTCCTATCATACACCGCGAGGTTTTCAACTGTGTCTGACATTCTAGCTACTATGTGTGTAGGACGGCTTATTTAACCCACCAGTCCTCATTGATATAGTAACATGTGTCATATAAAAACATTTGATGCTTTTGACTTGTAGAAAATAAAGTAGTTCAACACAGGTAATCCTGTTTAATTGTTTTTATGATGTATGCAAAAAATGTCTTTATGGTTAAAAAAACATGACCCTGTTTACAAGAGCACAGATTCTACATTGATATAGCCTCTTAATTTTGCTCTCAAAGTGCACCAGATTGATGCATTTAACTTTAAAATGTACTAGATTTTCTCCTGGAGGAGCATGCCCCTAGAGGGTTGGGGGTTCCCTGTATCCTTCTCACCTTTTTTTTACCCCTGACCTGTTTGCATGCCTGGTTGGGGCAAGGCCCTTTTTTGTCTGGGTGATTGGAGGTTATTTAGCAATGTTTGAAAGCATCTGAATGTTTGTAGTGGGAAAACTGCCTGCCTGGCTGCCCAATCTTTTCTGAGGTCTGAAGTTGAATGAGTCCAGCTGTCAACCTGAGCCATCTGTGTTATGGAACATTGTCCATATTCTACATCTGAGTTATTTAAATGTAATATACATTCAGAGCACAGACATAATTTCTATCCAGCAGCAGCAGATGCGGTTAACACACCACTGCCTGTCTGTTTGATGACAATAATTAATAACTGATAGAATTTTTACTGAGTTTGGATTTTTACTGAGTTTTTCCAAATGCTCATAGCTCTTTGTTTAGGTGGGGAAACCGGACTTGTATTTTTTGGCAGACATCTCACCACTCATCGGCTATCAAAATTGAGATATGGGAATCGTTATGTCAATATACAGGTCTGTCTTGATTAACGGTCCTCTCCCTCTGTCCGGTTTCATCCAGCTCTTGAAGTTCGTCCCAGAGAAGAGTGATGTGGACCTCTTGGAGGAGCACAAACACGAGTTGGACCGCATGGCTAAAGCTGACCGCTTCCTCTACGAGATGAGCAGGTACGTACTTCACTTTGGTTACCTGATACACTATTGGTACCAATACATAGAAACATACTGTAGTGTAAGATATTTCACATGCCGTGAATGCCAATTGTCAGGTCATTGTAACAACACCTTCTGTGTTTCTAGCTTTGTAACTACAGGTAGTTTTAATTTACATATACCGGTAATTGTGGTAACCAGTATGTCACTCAGTCATGTTCTATCTGGATATCCCATCTTCTAACCCGGTGATGGTATGCGGGCCAGATTTGCCATGACAAGGGATTAACACCCATATTTTATAATCAGTGACATTTAGTGACCACAGAGTCAATACACGTGTTAATGTCCTTTCAAAATACAGTTAACCCTTATTACTCTCCAGGATGTTCCTGTAAATGGGAATGTGTTCTTTATAAACTTACATGATATCGAAAGGAGTCTTGATTTTCTTTGTTATCAAGTCATTATCTCCGTGTCGAGGTGAAGGCTGTGTTTAAGGCTGACACTGTCGTGACATGGCATTGAGGCAGGCAGCTGAACTCGTTGTATGTGTTGTTATTGAATTGATATGAACCCCCACAGGGAGATATCGTAGGTTCACCCAGAAACAAAGACAGAAAATCCAATTTCTCTATAACAAAGCTCTCGTTAATAACAAATGAAGATTGAATTACTAAGGCAAACAATGTGCAGGTGGTATTTTACGATTGTAACACCACCACCACTTCTTTCCTTAATGTATCAATCTGTATACTATGGGAATGGAGACTTCCTTCCAGGATGTGGTGTCATTTCTGGTTTGTGTTTTGACTTCCTGAAAACAGCGTAGCCATGGAGACAGAATTTGTGCATGGACCTTCTTTATTTTTTGTGCACTGATTATTCCATGTTGGATATTTAGTAGGAGTAGGTCACCATAAAACCTCAAGGTCATATTATGCCTGCGTTAATTAAATGTTTGAATAAACAAAGCAAGTATTTTTCTGTTCACAGGTTGATACACTTAGGACAGTGGTAGAATGTTGGGTGTACTTCTGATAAACTTGATCTCTTCTACAATACAGAATCAATCACTACCAGCAGAGGCTGCAGTCTCTTTACTTCAAAAAGAAGTTTGCAGAAAGAATTACAGAAGTTAAACCTAAAGTTGAAGGTATGCTTTTTATTATTATTATTATTATTTAGGTACTTTCATTACCACAACTGATATGGTTGACAATTATTGTTTTATTGAAATATGTAAATATATATATATATTTATCAGTTGCATTGGTAAAACGTTCCAAAACAATTTCCTATGTTTGTGTCTGTGTTTTCCACACTGATTTTTTTTGCTGTCTTTCAAGAGGAAAGCGCAACAAAAAGTAGAGAAAAACTTTTCAGTAATCAAAATGAGATTGTTTAAAAAAAAATATATATACAGTATATATGCCCTGATATTTATCATTTTTCATAGATTTTTTACTTTTGTCTCCCTAGCCAATTTCTCATATTTAATTCAACTTTAAGGCTTGTTTTGTCGTCAACCCCTCTTACTGTATGTTTTTGATGGTCAAGCACATGCTTCCTCCAAGCATGCGTCACCATGCCGTCTTTTTTTATCACAATGCTTTTCGTTCAACGCAGAAGTCTTTAGTTGATAAATATAAGCACAAAAAGTTGCACGAGCGCAATGAAACAAGGTTACAGTGTCCGACTACTTACCCATCTACCCTAGACAGCGCTGTATTAATTTGCGCTGCCACCCAGCAGGCACTCTGAGCATAGCCGTAATTCCACAATCAGGCTTTGTACTCTGGCCACCAAGATGACTTTAATTGCCCTGATTTCTAGTCTAGGGTAGATATCATGATACAACTGTTTTATTCTAATGTATAAATGTTTTATTCTCATGCCTGGAACTTCCTGTTCCTCCTTCCAGCTCTATCAAGTGCCTCAAAAGAGGTTCTGCAGAGCCGCAGCCTTAAGCAGCTTTTGGAGGTGGTCCTGGCCTTTGGTAACTACATGAATAAGGGCCAGCGGGGAAACGCCTATGGTTTTAAAGTGTCCTCACTCAACAAGATTGCTGACACAAAGTCCAGCATTGACAAGTAAGAAATTGTCTGGTTTGAGCATATTTTATTTATCTTTAAATGATTCTGACAGGAGTCCATTAATATGAAAATACGTGTTGTGCTCAAAAGACCTGTCCAACTGACACATCAGTGTTTGATAATGGTGATGTGTGTCTTGACATGTGATCGGTTTAAGGTTGATCTATCTTGTTTGTAGGAATATCACCCTGCTGCATTACCTGATCACTATCCTGGAGCAGAAGTATCCTAAAGTGGCCATATTCCAGGAGGAGCTGCAGAGTGTTCCAGAGGCAGCCAAAGTCAAGTAGGAACCATGAATGAAATCCAACAGGGGCACACACACACACACACACAACCTTACTTGATGAGAATGTCTGGATCGGAGTACAGTGTGCGATACCATTCCATTTTCTCCTTTTCAACTATTAATTCCAGCCCATCCTATTCAAGTTTCACCGGCTTCCGATGACACACACACACACACACACACACACACGAGCACAAACACAGCACCCGTTCTGTTTTATAAACCTTAGTAGTTCTTGTGTATATGTACCGGTAGTAGCTGTCTCATTAATATTGTAATAGATTAATATTTTTCTCCCAACCAACACATGGTAACTAACATGAAAAGGAAAGGGTGAAAGGTTAATACGTAGTGCTGTGTTACCTTAAAAGCCATGTTTACATGGTGGGGGTCAAAGTTCAAGTTAATTTTTTAGATGTGTAAGAGACACAGGTTGTCTGTATTGGCCCTATTTCAGAGATTGTTTTGAAATGTGGAAAGTGGGAACTGTTAACCCTTGAACCTCCGTTGTTCAAGGTGTTTCCTGTCTTACCACCAAAAAGCAATAGTTTCAGATTTAGTGGTTTATCAGGTGAGAATAAAAGGGAGGATGTTGGATTTTCTTCTCCCATTTCCTGTCTCGGCACTGTGGCTTGATTGGAGCCCCAAAGCTTTGTAATTGTTTCATGTGAATAAACTTCGCTCTGTCTTTCCTTTTGCTTATCAACAGTATGACAGAGCTGGAGAAAGACATCAACAACCTGCGCTCTGGTTTGAAGAGTGTGGAGACAGTGAGTTGCCATTATGGTTGTTTTTCCCTTAAATGGAGCTGCACATGACATGATAGACAGTAGTATGTGGCTTGAACTTAATGGCCATGGTCCTGCAGTCTTCTGTTTTGGCTCATCTGATGACATTGTATAATTTAAAGGCTTTTTCTTGTAGGAGCTGGAGTACCAGAGAGGTCTCCCGCAGGCTTCGGGGGATAAGTTTGTGTCTGTGGTCAGTCAGTTCGTCACTGTGGCCAGCTTCAGCTTCTCAGATGTCGACGATTCCCTGACGGAGGCCAAGGAGCTGGTGAGAATGGGGCAGAAGTCCGGGGGCCTGTCTGTCTCTCTGTCAGTCAGGCATAGAAATAAATGTCTAAAATGAAAAAAAACCTTCAGATCGCGCAGACTGATCAGAGAGCATATTGGTAAACAGTAAGGGCTTTGAGCTACCCATCACAGAATACCAACCAAACTAAATGGTTCTAGTCTACCTGCGCAGACATTGGAGCCTCTGAATATAGGCAGTTAATGTTTAACTGAGATGGATCAAGGCTATCAGTTTCAAAGCCACCATCCCCCCCCCGCCCATTCCCCACTCTCTATAAAGTGCCATGTGGAATGTATTTGATATGTGTGCAGTGTCCACTGGATAGAGAGGGATATTCCTGTGTCGAGTTACACTTTACAATAGAAAGGAGGAGGAAACCACATCTGCTGGGAACAGACCTGGGTTTAACGGTCTATCCTACCCTTCCTGAAGTGTTGAAGGTTTGCAGCTTTGTGAATGTTGCTTCTAATATACCGGACAGGCTCGATCAATCCCAAATGTAGTGTTAAGTATGATAGCTATTGGTATTATAACCCAGATGTTTAGGCAGTTTAAAGGTAACCAACCAGCCAGGCATGCAGGTCACACACATCTATCCCCAGTGTAACACTGAAAGGTTTGCCTATGATACAGTAGAATGACTGCATGTTGTTTCACCTTGATAAAGGCTTGCAGATTCATATGTCATTTTCTAAATGTCTGTTTGATGTTGTTGATGTATTGGGTGCCTAACTTTGCTTTCTCTCTAGTTTCTGAAGGCAGTGCAGCATTTCGGTGAAGATGCAACCCGTATTCAGCCTGACGAGTTCTTTGGAATCTTCGACCAGTTCCTCCAGTCGTTCTCTGATGCCAGGCAAGAGAATGAGAACATGCGGAGGCGCAAGGATGAAGAGGAACGACGAGCCCGCATGGAGGCCCAGGTACCAGTGTCCTTCTACTACAGGGACATTTATATTTTTGTTAGCACAGAAAGTCAGATTTGGCCACCATAAAAATACCAGGGCGCAACAATGTGCCATGTAGGTGTGTATCCACGAGTCACAAATTTCCTTCTGTTTTGTCCTCTCAGCTGAAGGAACAGAGGGAGAAGGAGCGGAAGGCTAAAAAGGCAAAGGCGAACTGTGAGGAAGATGGTGAATTCGACGACCTGGTTTCAGCCTTGCGCTCTGGGGAGGTGTTTGATAAGGACCTGTCCAAAATGAAACGCAACCGCAAACGGGTCAACTCATCAACTGATAACAGCAGGGAGCGACCTGTCACCAAACTGAACCTCTGAATCAAAACAATTGACAACTTACTTGAGCTAGGCTCCATATGCCCTCTAGTGGGCTGGCATGGGCCTAGCACCCACTTCTTTTGGAGTGGACAAAATTCACTGCTGAATCCTGACTTGAGCAGGAAATGTGGTGAACAGACCTCTATTTAATCTTCTACTACTCAAGAAACAATGACCCAGAGCTTGTGTCTGTCTGGAAACAGACATAAGGTATTACCTCTTCAAAAAACAATGACCCATGGATAAGGAGGTATTCTAAGATGTTTGTGTTAATTGCCAAAACCTACCCTTTCAAAGGCTGTTGTTGTCTAAATGATAGTTTTGCTCATGTTGTGGATAAAGACTTTTTAATATCACAGGGCTGGTGCCCTGGAGTATGACACCCTTGCATTTCCCTGCCTACAAAGATGAAAAGGAAGTGGAATAACAATTTTGCAAATGTGCACACACAGACTGTGGCACATTTCCTCCTTTATAAAGGGGCAATAAAGGAAAGTATTTCCTTCTAATGTGTTCAGTCTGTCAGACCCCCTAGAGGAGTCTATTAGATGTCAAACCTATGCGGAGTATCACTGTCTCTTGAAGCACAACCTAGCCTGGGTGTGATCATGACTTGTTTTTTTTTTTAAATAAGCCAAAACACATTTTGATACTATTTTTAATCACAACTCTGCAAAGACCTAATTATGATATTTATAACCAAACCACAGATGCAATATTTGAATTTTATCAGAGCTTAACTTTAGAAAAGGATGCATTTAAAATGCAACAAAAGATATGGGTCAACAAATGTATATGTTACTGTATATACAGTATTGTAGAATAGTAGGACCTAGTTTGTTGTCTGCTGGCTTGAAAATATATTAAACGTCTCTTTCTATTTGATTTGAAGAGATACCAAAATTATTGCTCTTCCTCTGGTCATCCCAAAACTATGGATATCAGACTGGAAACTATGCAGCCCAACATAATTGTCTTTGTGAATTGTGTTCACTACTATTATGTATGTGTATATTATGTACATAGGCCAATTCCAGTGTCACCGCCTCATTATATGTACAGCAGAAGCCTTTGAGTTACAATTAGTAAAAACCTTCTAAAACTTTTTGCCACATTTTTACCATAACCCTCCACCTGTGTAACAGAATTTCTGATGTGTATCTGGGTTTTATCAATACATTTTTTTATTATTATTGTTGTTATTTAAGTAATCTCTTCTTTTGGAACAGACTAAAGTAATAAACCTGGATGTCAATTATATGTTCAATCATTTTTATATTTTGCAGTCAAAATTACAACCCGCAATTTTTCACAGGCTAATCTGTTTTCCAATACCCACAAAAATAAAGATCTGTAGTACACTCTAGTTATCATTAAGGATCTTCCTCTGGCAGCCAGTATGCATAACTATTCTATAAAATCAATTTGGTATTGTTTGAAAGTGTTTAAAGAATTTCTGACAAAAAAATCTTAACCTCATTGAAACGAACTGACAACAATCTGAGTATGTTACAAAAGTCCTAAAATCAACTACTTGGAATGTGGTGTAACACGTGCTCAACTGCTCTGTGCATACAACAATGCAGTGATTCATTATGTTTTTTAGGACGTACCTGCGTCATTGGATACGATTCCATTTTGAAAGCATTGTGATTCATGCCTTGGTAACTAAAACAACCTCCTGCATCATTTTGGAAACAATATACCTGCAGATTCACAGTGCCATTATGGTGAGGATTGCATATACAGCATGGAGATAAAACACTGTGCATAAAGAATTCTATGCTTTTAAAGGTTTATTTCATACATTTTTTAATTCAAATCTTATGTAGCAAATAATCACAAATAAAACAATCAGACAACTAATTTTGTATAGCAAGCAATATAATTATTACATTTAAATGTAAAAAATAATATTTAACAATCACTAATGTTTTAGTCACTCTAGTTTAAGATAAATTACTAAAATATAAATACATAAACTGTAACTTAGTATGATTTGATACACAGTTAATTACCTTTTTAATACAGGTAAATAAATTGTGCTCCCATGGCACTGTTCAAAGTCATGTTTTAGCAAAATACATTTTCAACATTAATAAAACAAGGCCCACCGTTTTTTAATACAATCTCAATGAAGATATGTAAATGCACTGTCCACAAAAAAAGTGGATTAGACTCAATTGGCTATTGTCCAGTTTATAATGTAGGTTAGATTAATCAATAGGATTTGTGGTATACACAAATGAAAGTTTCTAAAGCATTAGAACCTCTCAAGAATTGCCTAATATGCGTAAAACCCGACGTAAGGCTGATTTAGACCCAAGACAAGTAAAGATCAATGGGGAATCAAAATATAGAATTTGAATTAATTTGCAATTTAGGGTAGGACACATTAATGTGAAATTCCATTTAAATTTAAAATAATAATCTTCAGTTAACGTTGCCCTTGTAGTTAATATTGTCGGGACAAACCCCAGGAAGCAAATATTGTGAATTAAACATGTAGGCTATCCGCTAAGGCATAAAGTCATACAATCAATACACATAGTATTTAATAAGCTTAATCATATTTTGAGTGTCACTGGTAGCAATCTTCTTAAATGGTTTAAAAAATAAGTGGTAAAATGTTACTAGTTGTGCTTTCAAAAGTGCACTCTTATTCCATCACAGTAGGTAGAGCGGATGGCACTGCGTAAATAGTGACCAATCGCGCGTTGGCACTTCATTAGTTGATGCACTCGAAAATAAGAGTAATCACAGACTGGTATCTGCAGTTTCAACTTTTGGCACAGCGGATTCCGTCACAGTATCTGGTTGAGCATCCCTACAGAAGAACACCGCAGGATTTTTACAAGCCCACATTGCAACCTCTCCTCCGTTTGCCGGGCTGGAGGAAGACAACCGACTGTTTGCACCATGCCTGCTTACATACCGGTCTCTAATGCGATCGGTCCTCGTTCTGGCATCTCTGCTTTGGGTATGTGTGGATAGGTAGGCAGCAATGTTTCTAGTCCTATAGCCATCCTCTCTGCTTCTCCCTAAAAGCATCGATATGTTTGGATTTCTAACTGCGTAAATCAACGGATTTATGGCACCGTTTGCCCATGCCATCCATATGGCCACGTTGTCCATGATAGGGTTGAATGAATAATCCCCCACGGCGGTTATAATACCCATCAGACAGTAGGGGCCCCAACAGAAGATTATAAACACTATCATAATCAGTACGGTTGTGGCCGTCCTCATCTCACTATAAAACCGGAGTAAATATGCGTAAGTTGTCACCGGCCGCACCCTTATTTCTGACAACCGAACGGTTTTACATATGTTGTAATGACAGAAACACATGAGTGCAAATGGGAGTAGATAACAGATCACTATTAAAGATATACTATACGAGGTACCCATCCTAGAGGTACTAGAGTGAAAGACATACATACAGTGATAAAAACCCCTTTTGTGGACGACAAGATCATTGGATGTTCGCATCACCAGGTACCATGGTAAAGAGAAAAACAGTGCTGTTAACCACACTGCCACCAGCAGCTGTATGGCCTTTTTTCTTCCTATCTTCTCCTGAGGTTGCCGCACGATGGCATAATATCGGTCAAAGGAAATTAGTGTCATTGTCAGTGTGGAAATAATACCAAAACATGTGTTAAAGAACCCGTTAGCTACGCAGAAGCGGTCTCCAAACATCCACACACCATCTTTGCTAAATAGCATAATGAAAGAGAACGGTAAGCAAAGTATGGCCGTCAAAAAATCAGACAATGAGAGGGACATGATGAAAGCATTGGTAACTGTTCTCAGCTGCCTATGTTTAATTATGACAATTACTACAGCAGAATTCCCTAAGCTAGAAAGAAGGAAGATTGCCAAAAGCACCAGAGCTTGAGCTGCCACCGTTATGTCCAAGAGGACCGATTTCCCCTCCTCGTTTTGTACAGGTTTGTGTTGTTTGCTCTCCTCGCCTCCGGCCGTTATGTTTCCAGGACTGCCCTTTGTTAAAAAGCTGTGTAGCACTGGTGCTATGGTGACTATTCCCAGCGTTAAACCCGTGGCAGATGTGTTGTCCGGAGCCGTTGAGTTGCTGGTTCCGAGCAATGATATGTTCACGGGGAAATCCATCGGTCTTCAGTGGGGGGCCTCCAAAGATTGGAAGGAGCGTCATCCCTCTACAAATATTCAGTCTCTGTAGACGCAGCAGTTTAGATTGATCACATTAATGACATTTAAGTGCCCTTATAACCACTTCACTATGAGCTCCTCGACATTTCCTCATTATTATAGCTTAACTGGGATGCATGCCCCTTGATTGTCTCAGTAAACAAGCACACCAGTTTGCAATTCCTGCCTGGTCTTCTCATTCCTCTTTTCCATCGTGAACTCTCCCATTTTCCAGAGTCCCCGCCTTCCTTGCATACAGTTTGTGTTCTTCATGACGTTATATGAGCGCGTTGCCATGGTCTCAATTATGATTTTATTTTCTGTAGAATTTACGCACTTTCACCCAGGGAACCTTATCCGTGTGAGGTTTCCCTTGGTTGCCGCAAAAACAGATTTTTGGATATATGTTGCCAAAAGTGTATACCAATTGTCTATTAAGCATTTAAAATATATATTTTACATTATAGAAGGAGGATCCACAAAGTACATATAGGTATGTCAATAATTGTGTCTCAGTTATGGTTTTGAATAAACAATTATGATTTAGCTGCTCAACTTAGTGTGGGTTTCCTCCGGGTGCTCCGGTTTCCCCCACCATCAAAAACATGCAGGTTAGGTTCTCCAGTCAGTGCCCCTGACGAAGGCACTGGCTTAAATCTGGAGTTGGTCCCCGGGCGCTGTATATGGCTGCCCACTGCTCCCTTGAGGGATGGGTTAAATGCAGAGAATGAATTTCGCTACATGTATTTGTATGTGAC
>JACXGM010000037.1:0-20156 GCA_016801145.1 Umbra pygmaea
TTCAATGCATTTAGGGATGTGGTCCTGGTCAAGACAATCTCCTGAACTCCAAACTGAATGTCAGAATGGGAAAGAAAGGTGATTTAAGCAATTTTGAGCATGGCATGGTTGTTGGTGCCAGACGGGCCGGTCTGAGTATTTCACAATCTGCTCAGTTACTGGGATTTTCACGCACAACCATTTCTAGGGTTTACAAAGACTAATGTGAAAAGGAAAAAAACATCCAGTATGCAGCAGTCCTGTGGGCGAAAATGCCTTGTTGATGCTGAGGAGCATGAGGTCTGAGGAGAATGGGCAGACTGCTTCAAGCTGACAGAAGGGCAACTTTGACTGAAATAACCACTCGTTACAACCGAGGTATGCATTAGTATTTGTGAAGCCACAACACGCACAACCTTGAGGCGGATGGGCTACAACAGCAGAAGACCCCACCGGGTACCACTCATCTCCACTACAAATAGGAAAAGTAGGCTACAATTTGCAAGAGCTCACCAATATTCGACAGTTGAAGGCTGGAAAAATGTTGCCTGGTCTGATGAGTCTGTGCATTCCACAAATCTCCATCAACTGCAAAATGCTATCCTATCAATATGGGCCAACATTTCTAAAAAATGCTTTCATCACCTTGTTGAATCAATGCCACGTAGAATTAAGGCAGTTCTGAAGGCGAAAGGGGGTCAAACAAAGTATTAGTATGGTGTTCCTAATAATCCTTTAGGTGAGTGTATATAAAATAACTTTCGGCTCGACAGGGTCGTCAGGACAAATGAATGGAACGTTACATAGTGCAGCTTTAAAATCTGGTCTACAATGACTGGTTTACAAAATGTACCTGAACTCTGACTTAAAATGTATTGTTTTTCTAAGGCTCAATTTGTTCCACGTTTCTGAACTACAATATACATGCAAAATATCCTCTCATTTAAAATTCAGTTAGCAGATACTCCAAACACATACAAAACATGTCTGAAGTCATCTACAATAAAGGGCCACAATTACAGTCAATTGAAATTGGAATTATAAATGTTCCAAATTATAAAAAGGCCACAATTACAATCACGTGATATCTCTAATGTCATTGGCCCAGTAGTTTTGTTGAAACTAGTGTGAATGATCGTAGAAATCCCACCATTACAAAATGGCACTGATTGGCACAAGTGTGATGCAGCATTAGTTGGGGAAAACATATTTGTTGTTGCCTTTTCTTTTTGTCCGACTTTAAACCTTGACATTGAAACGTACTAGCACCACTTCTCCTACATTCGAGGAACTAGCACCTCATCTATGACATGTCTTTGATGTTCTTTTTACAGTTGAGTGCACTACCCTGGATGTGAATGTCTGCTAAATGAGTATACACACTGAATAATGTTTATTTAAAAATTGTCCAGGTTCTGAGTCATTTAAAGGAACACTCCAGACCACTAAACAGTAAACACCCCAAAATTGTTGTGTTGGTCTTGTTTCTGACATGACAGCCACTAAAAACACCTTCTCAAAGCATTCTGTAATTCCTAACTCTGCCACTATAAGTTTCCAAAGTTTTTAACATCACTGAAGACATTTTTGAAAACTACAGCTGGGTTCAACGGAGGCCTTCAGTTGACTTTCTGATCTTTATTTGTCCTGCCCATGAGCCTAGTTGTTTCGAAAATGCATTCTTCTGTTAAAAACGTAGCGAGATAAGATTTTCTACAATGGCTAGTGCATGTGATGAAATACTCGAAGAGCTGAACGATTTCAGCTTTGATCAAGTGTTAGTGAATGGTAATATCCAACCATACTGTACATACACATACAGTATACAGTCTATGTACATATAAATACATTCAAATACACTAATAACTATAATTAAGTAAGGATAAAGTATTAGCTATCCCAGTTAACTAAACTAAAGGAAAGATGGTAAGTATAATAGATTATTGTATAAAAAAGCCAATCTTTACCTTTGCGTTAAAAATAAAATAACTGTAGGAATTCACAATGAAAAAATAACCAAACAATTATAACAGTAGTGGTCGGATTACATTGACAGTGAGACATTAAAATTACTTGAATAAATCACCGGTAGAAAAAGATGAATGCCAATTAAAACATGCGGTATACTTGCCGTTCCCGACCTGGCGCGGCCCAATGTGATGTCAAAGTGACAAAGATTTTTGCTTGCAAGCGAGGATTTAGAGCGCGCAAGCAGAGGTCGTGCACCACTCTTTTCGAGCGGCATGCAACAAATCTGAAACAGGGAGCATGGCAAGTTCGAGGTCACAGTAAACGATTTATAATTACACAGATAATGGTTAAAAGAGTTTATGGTTAATAACAACACAGTTAAGATCATCTTAGCTACTGCTGACATTAACTTCAATGCTACTGCCAGTTCTGCCATTGTTGACATTTTTCTTCTTCTTCTAGTCCGTAGAAATAGCAGTTGGTAGCCTTTCCTCAGTTGCGACACCTCTGTTCAGGAGAAGACTGCAACTAGTGTCGCGATCACCACGCGTGACTATAAATAGTTACAGCACTTCCATGACATCAAATTGCAGCCTTAAGGCGGCCTTTTATCTCACACAGCCACAGCTGTAGTCAGTCATGAAGTTCTACTCTGCAGCCGTCAATGAGCATAGCTCTTGCGGATAAAAGACCTAAACCCCTTTTGTCTTGCTTCCTCCACCTGTGGCCACAACTTTGCGCATGCATCCCTGTCCCACTTACTTAGCTGATGTTCTTATCCAGAGCAACTAACAGTTAATATAGGGACATTCCCCAGAGCAACTTAAAGGTAAAGAGCCTTATCTAAGGACACCACAACATTTGGTACAGTCGGAAATCAAACTAGCAACCTTCCAACTACAAGTCTGACTCCCTAACCACTGAGCCATCTGCACCCCTGCCTTAAGTCCTCAAATGCCTTTCTCCATACAAATTGGTGCCCATTTTGCTGCTCTCCATACCTTGTCACGCATGTTCCGTAGAGAAACTAGCATGAGGATCTGAGCTTGCCCTTCTCCCCGTGTTGTCATTGAGATGGGGATTTTCAATGAAGTTGTCTGGACACCGGTGCTACTGGTGAAACCTTCAAACATTAACAATGTTGAATCTGAGGGGTTGAGACCCTCATACAGGCAAAAACATAATCTACGATAACTAATCCTAATGTGTCTAGTTTCCATATTTTCTGGGATAAACACTAAACAGTTAATTTACTATAGCTGGCTTGCTGCAAAGAAAGGGTCGATATAGAAGTTGAATAAGGTAAACCATAATAACAATATCAGAAAAGGAGAAATATTGTCACGATGGCCAAGGCTGTCGTGGCAACTCACCTGATGGTGATGGACTATTTGTTAAATGTCTTTAATTATGTACATTGAGTATTATTTAATGTGTTTGTATATGTTTGGTTAGGCACCGACCTCTGGGCACTGGAGTAGTAGGCACTTGGTTACTCATTGCGCATGAATGGTGCACTAGTTAACTATCCACACCGGTGCGTAATGAGTAATCAAGATGCCTATTTAACCCCAGCGTTCCAGAGGTTAGGCGTGTGTTATTGTGAGTTTTACCTCCTGTCGGGAGAGTGAAGGAGACGTTTGAAATATTCGTACAGCTCTGTTTGGGATGCTGACGGACATTTGTGATATGTACGTTTGTGTAATCTTGATCGAGCCTTCACCTTGTTATGTGTCGTACAGGGTATATATACATTTCAGAATAGCATGAGCAAGCATACGCTCTTTCTTCTTAGTATTGCGTCCTATGCCGCGTAGAGCATCGTAGCTAAGAAGTTATCGAAGTGCAGCCGCTGTTAACATCTGAAGGTTAGTGTTCCCACATGTTTCTACGTCGTCCATGTTCAATAAACATCATGAACGCTCCTCCCGCATCATTTAAACTGAAAATAGGATGGCAATAAAAAACGTTTGTCAGGAGCTATGTTTTACACAGCCACTCACTCTACCATCTTGTCCCCGCCCCCTTTGCATTGAATTCTGGACCTGGTGCTAATTAAAGTGTAAACTGATACAGAAACGGACAAATTTATCTGTGGCTTGTTCTAGAAAAAAATGGCAGGCAAAGCATTTTATATGACAAATCATTCTGTGGTAACTGTTTAAAACACAATTTTAAATATTTTTATTTACTGTGGAATGTTCCTTTAAAATGTGCTATATGTAGAATCGAGCTGTAACAACTGACCTACTTTCTTTTTAAAGTGATCACCCTACAAATGTTGTAAAACTGTATTTTTTATATTTAAAACAACTAAAGAAGCAATTTAGATGTGATTATCATTCCCTAGTTGCAGCACATTATTACACTCAAAACCTAAAACTCAGTTGTATGCAAAATTCAAGGCTTAATGAGCTCACCAAACCAATTATGTGTTCCAATTAATCAGTGCAGGTAGTTACAGGTATTCAAATCAACAAAATTACAAGGGTGCCCAAATTTAAGGGTGTCTACATTCGTTTTGATGCATATTGCACATTTTATGTTTATCCAATAAACCTAATTTCACTACCGAAATATTACTGTGTCCTTCAGCTATTTGATAGATCTAAATTACATAGCTGATCTAAACACCCAAATATTAATCATTGAAAATCATGGAAATTGTCAGGGGTGCCTAAACTTTTGCATACGAGTGTATATAAATAATTTATTAATAAAATTTTATAATAAAGACAGACCGGCACATTCCCATTGACAAACACTGGGGACTGTGTACCTGACCCTTATCCAGAGAAGCTTCTAGAGAGCTAAAAAGTTTTCTCATAACCAGTGAGAGCATCCTTCTCTGAGGTGCCTTCTTGTAGTACAGTTCACATCAATGGCCATTCATGAGCTGCTGGAGTAAGTGCTGCGATGCAGTGATTTGTCCTGGTTGTGAACCTCCGTCTGTCAAGACATCCGTGCAGAACCACAGGGTCCCTGTCGGACTGAGGTGCCTGCCATCTGGTTTATGTTCCTTTCATTTACGTAGGCTCACTGTTTCTGTGTCATTTGATAGCCTACCATTGACATGTTAGCTTAAGTGCAGATACAGACTCTGTGCTCTTTGTATAATTTAGCAGATATCCAAATGTTCACAGTAGAGTAGCTCTTATGCCAGAAACACTCTTGTGTCTTAGCGTACCTGTCCTTGCCTGCCTATATTTCCATGTGGTTAGTGGGGAATACTGAGTTGATGTAAACACTCAAGCATTGATAGAGTGGTAGGTCATGTACTTGTTCAGAGCAAAGGGCCTGCAACTGGAGGTTTGCCGGTATAAACTTTGCTGAGCTGGCACACTGAGTTGTTGCGTCATCGTAAAAGCCACCTCCTGCCGTTGTGCCCATGTGATCATTTCTCTTAACCTATAATGGCTCCAGGTTTCTATAGTTGACTATAGTGTCTTGGTTGGGTTATGAGCATTAAAACACATTTATGTTCTCTGTCAATTAATAACATATGACCTTGGGACTAGAATTATTCTGAAAATGTGAATAAAAATAAGTGTAATTCACATTAAGTTTAAATTTCAGTGGTGCTAGACTGCTCATTCAAATCAAATCTTTTGTTCTTTTTTAGTTATTTTTTTCCCAATTCTTACCCCTCCCAATACCCTCTAATCCTGCTTTGTCGTCAGCGTCGCAACTTGTTGGACAGATCTGTGGGATGGCGAGGGGCATGCACATTGTTCATCCAACCACATGCCACCCAGTGGCCGATACTTTTCGCACTGCGATTCCCACACAGAAGCCTTTAGTCAGATAATACATGGGATGATTATGTTCACCAACTATACATCCGCGATTGAACCCCCAGGCGCCCAATCTAGACACAAGGAGTCACTGGAGAGCAATGTGGCAGGGTAGATAATCTGAGCGCTATACCAATTTGCACTGCCTCATGCAGGAGGCCCGGAGAGAGTCAGAGAACCCATAGTCAGGCTCGAACCCATGACACTCACGATGTAGACTGTCGTGCAAAACTGTCGTGCAATGCAACCACTACGCCATGCGGATCCCCCTGTTGTGGGATTTTCTCCCCATTTTTTCCCCCTCCTAATTGGTCCTGTTCAATTCCCACTAACCCTGCCTTGTTTTTAGCTGGACAGATGTGGGATGGTGAATGGCACTCACATGCCACTGAGCGTGCAAAGAAAATCCTATTGTATTGAAGGTCATGTACATATTCAGTCAAGGAGGATGATTCTTTTTGATCTTTTTTTGTAGATGGAACATTTATAATTCCAACCTTGTTCATAGCATTGGTTATGGTCTTTATTAAAACAATGTGGATTTGTTTTACCAGTTTTGTCACCAGAACTTTATGGTAAAAAGATACATTCATGTGAAATAGATCAGGGTTTTTTTCCTCAGGGACCCTAATTTGTCACACCCCTAATTAAAGTTAAAATGCCTTTTCCCCTGAAGCCTTATCTCCTATGTAGATAATTCTAAAGACGGTAGTTTTTGTTCTTTCTTGAAGTCTAAGCACCCTAAATCTCATTGAGCAATCTGTGCTGTGCTTTACAGTCCTCAGCAGGCTTTGTCTGTAGTTGGAAATCTGATCAATTTAAGCAGAAATCCAGGTAATTCCAAAGGGTTGACAGTTTTCCTTGACACTGTATCTCATCTTAGTGAACTATCTGTTAAATATTTTTTGAACCTTTAGAAATATATTTGATGATGTTAATAGAATGTCATGTTTTAGCTTCCTCCTCCCCTTTGGTGGTCAGAGTCACCGGTCTACTTAGGTAACCTGTCATGACTGGAGACTTCCATGGTTTCAATGTGGAAAGATTTTAAGCCAAAATAAACTGTATTTTAATCTGTAAAGACAAAAAATTTACAAAGGGTTGAGGGGCAAATCAGAGATAATACTTCTCTAATACAATAACAATTTAGAAAACATGACATCTACACACTGAACCCCTATATGGAACATGTACCTGACAGAAAGACATGCAACAATAACCCAAAACTGCTAACATTCAAACCAAACTTAAATAGATATGATAATTGATGAATATGATCAGCTGTAGAATGATTAACCCTCCAAGGTCTTAAGGGGCTTTAGTCCAACGTTTAGTTGACGTTTTGGCCTCTAGAACGGTCATACTTTGACCTACAGTGAAGTGGCTTATGGTTTTGGTTTCAGAAGACCCATGGCTACAACATGGATGAATGAAATCTAACATCCTGGGTCATTGAATCTTATGTTTTATTAAATATTTATCCCAAAAAAATAAAGAATGTATGTATTTTTTGTAGTTTTTTACATGTAAAAGCATGTTATCTATAATGAATGAGTCTTTTTATTGTCAAGTCCCCAGGGGTCCTGGACCAGTGTGCAATGTTTGGAGGCCATACAATCAAGTCAACATCAAAATGCTACAGTCATTTCTAACTAGATATCTATACTTTTTTGAAACCCAGCTAAATTCCAACTCCAAAAATGGTTGTTTTATGCAGGGTGATTTCCTACGTTGTCCTATCATTGTAAATTTGTTATTTTGTCATTTTCACTTCCTACATCCTGTCTGTGATATTTTTAGTCAAAAAGAAAGACCATCGTCGGCTTTGAGGCGCGATATCTCTGGCTGTGAGTAACCCACAGAGATGAGCCACCACTCATTAGTTGCGTCGAATTCTTCCCTTTCCAACGGTACCAAGCTGTACACACCGATCATCAGCCATAACATTATGACCACTTGCCTAATATTCTGTAACTCCCACTTTTGCCGCCAAACACAGGCTATCTTTCACTCCACACGTGCATCAATCAGCCTTGGCCCTCTGTGACTCTGTCGCTTGTTCATCACTTTTCCTTCCTTGGACCCCCGTTGATAGGTACTGACCTCTGCAGACCAGGAACACATGGGGGACCACATTGCCTGCCTCTTACATTGGGGGGGGGGGCATGTTCTGTGAACCGACCATGTAAAATATACATGTATATTCAACAACCATTGTTTACCAATTGGAGCTATATCAGTCTGCCAACAATAGTTTAACTGATTTGCAAAAGTATGGTTTGAATTTCATTAGAAAGTTTTGTAAAGTTCTGGAAAACATCATGAAAGATGATTAGCCAATAACTGAGTGTATCTTCTATGAAAAAAATAATAAAGTCTGATTGAATGCCTGGTGCTTTCCACCGTGCGCTATAGAAGGCTTCTGAAAATATTACATTTCAAGAATAGGTTCATAATATTTTGTAGCATAAATATGTTAAAATTTAGAGCTATATTTCTAGTAGGAAAACAGAAACTAGAGAAAACTGTGTTTATGTAGAGTAGGTGCTGGAGGTTGTAGTCTAGTTTTATGAACAAAGTGTGAACACAAATAAGACCAAAAAAGGACATTCATTGTTTATGGATGGAAAATTCACTACAAAAGAGTTCTGAGATTTTGGATGTGAACTCTTTGATCCCTAATAGCTCAGAACTGTGCTTTACACACAACATTTTAGTCCAAAGGTCTCTAATGGACAATAAAGTACATCTTATCTTATCGGGAACGTCACCTCACAATAAGCAATGGAGCAGTCACCCAGAAATCAGGTTATGGATTCCATGTACATAATAAAGTCATTTTAAAGTCAATTAAATTACATAACTAGAGTAGATTAGTCTGTTTTCCAATCAAAACTAGAGTAGATTAGTCTGTTTTCCAATCAAAAGTGTTGTGGAGGATCTGACAGCCTCCTAAGAAATTAAGATTCCCTCATAGTAACTGGGAGTTGAGAGGCTGATCGGAGAGATCTACAACATGCCCTATAGAAGTTGGACCCATCCTAATAAATATAAACTTTCCTTTTTATCATGAGTCTCAGTGCCCTCGGGGGTTTATCAAAACAGGGCAGGAGAGGGTAGGAACTCCCAGAAGGACAGCAGATTATCTGGGTGCTAAACTCACTTTCCCCTTCTGAAGCTTGGTCAGGGTTATATAGGAGACAAGAAGCCTGTGCTTTCAACAAAGCAAAATAACACTATCCATATAATAACCAATTAGCCATAATAGCAACTGGCCAGGTTGGTATATAAGAGGCAACTCAGCCCCTCGACACTCAGCCCCTCGACACTCAGCCCCTCGACACTCAGCCCCCTGACACTCAGCCCCTCGACACTCAGCCCCTCTCGTTGTAGCGGTGAATTCATGTTCTGTAATAACTTCTAGCTCAAGATCAGTTTTCAATGCTACACATAGAAGTGATGGCTTGTTCTAAAATACGAGCTGAACATTTTAACCTTGCTCTTTAGAAGTTAAAGATGCATTCAAAGCCTGACAACAAGGGCTGTAGGAAATCAAAAAGGAAATTATTATCTCTTCGAAAAGTCTCAGAAAGCCAGATGTTCAAGGACGTGTGTCCTTTGCATTTCAGCTCTGAAGTGTGTGTGCCAGCAGCATAAGATTTGTGCCAGCAGCACCTGTGAGACGGGCGCGGACGGGGCCTGCTGGAACGCGGTGGATCTGGTCAACGGGAAGGAGGAGGCCAGCAAGTCCTGTGTGTCCCCGGCAGAGATGAGGGGACCTCTGTTCTGCTTCAGTTCCCGGAACGTCTCCAAGCGTCTCTGCTGCTTCACAGACTTCTGTAACAATGAGACTCTGCATTTGCATCCAGGTACTAATTGAAATTAACTTGTACTGCATCCATTCAGGATAACATTTGAAAAATGTTTAATGGTTTCAAAACTGAACCACTTAACTTTCAAGATCCGGAAATACTTCCACCTCACTTTCCCAGATGACTGTCAATGCCATAAGTTACCAAGCTAATGTTTAGAAGAATGAAAATTGATCTAGGGTTACCTACTTGTTACCTACTTGTTACCTACTTGTTACCTACTTGTGTAAAAGAAGCATTGCCACATCAGAGCATTTTCTTCTGATCTAAATGGTATTTTCTTCTCACAGTTTTACTCCATCTTTTTTGTTTGTTTGTTTATTTTTTCTTCCCCAATTTCCTCCCTTCCCCATTCCCACTAACCCTGCCTTGTCAAAGCTCCACAACCTCTTTTATACAAATCTGTGGGATGGTTGGGCGTTCCGCGTGGCATAGTGGGCTAAGTCGCTGCATTGCAGGACTGGCTACGTCGTAATGGTCATGGGTTCGAGCCTGACCATGGGATCTCTGACTTTCCCTGGGCCTCCTGCACAAGGCAGCGCAAATTGGCATAGAACTGCCCGGGATTTTGGTTAGATAAATCTGATTAACTATCATGCCGCGTTGCTCTCCAGTGACTCTTTGTGTCCAGATTGGGCACTTGTAAATTAAATCTTAGAAGTATCCGACTAAAGGCTTCCGTGTTGGGTGAACAGTGCGAAAAGAGAAACATGTGGTTGGATGAACCATGTGCGCACTCCTAGCCATCCCACAGATCTGTCCGAGGAGTTGCGGAGTTGCGGAAAAAAATAAAAATAAATGAAGTGGTATCATGACATAGACTGTCCTGCAATGCAGCGACTAATCTCACTACGCCACACAGACCCCCAGACTCCACCTTTATACTTCAAAAACAGTTAGCTTCAACATGCACTTCCTACATTTTTCAGCCTGTCCTACATTTCGAATTGGTGAAACTTCAATCGCTTCTCGGTTGTTTAATTTCAATGACATTCTGGTGGTGTACAGAGCCAAAATTATGACAATCGCTTCTCGTTGTTTAATTTCAATGACATTCTGGTGGTGTACAGAGCCAAAATTATGACAATTGTGTCAGTGTACAAATATTTGAAATTAATGAAACACATCACTTCCTGTGCGCAAAGAGATCCCTCCAACATGTGTCCCGACCAATGATTCGTATATTAGAGGGGAACCGTATAAAGACCATTGACATCTGTGTGTCTTGGGCCATCTTTTATTGCGTGAACTTATTCAATGATCCAGGCTAATAGAATAATCATCAGCTTTAAACCTCCCATTTTGGCCTAGATATGCTGTTTATATGTGTGTGTATACACTAAGTAGAATCCCTGTCATATCTTAGTTAACCATGCAAATCCAATCATGTTGTTTGGATAACATGGGGCAAAAACCATGACATATAGCAAAATTACATATTACCGGTACTACATTCTCATCTACCCATTTTAGTTCAACAGTGCCACTTTTACAACCAATGGGCAAAATCATGGAGTGCATCTTAAACAAATAGAAATGACAGCTATTTAAAAGAAAATAGGATTTTTTTGCCAGTATACTATAGCTAGGTGTGACACAATATAGTACCAGCATATACTGTAGACTTTAGCTGTAATATATTGGCTATATTCCACAACCTATCCTCAGAGGTGATTTATGGCTAAAATATAATGCCAACAGTATAAGGCAAACAGTCAGATGAAATGGTGTGATATATAGTACTGTATCACAGCATTAACCCAGTCAGCATTTACTAACCAGCCATTACGATTTGATGTGATTGTTTCAATGCTATCAATCTTTTCTATGAGAAAATACTATTTTGACTTTCTGGAAATGTAACCACACAATTCCTAAACTCAGAAACACATACAAAACATGGATTTTTCTCACAGTACTTTCAGCTATACCTGTGGTTATTCTAGTGAAGGAACACACGTAAGATATAATTCTGAGAAACCTCATGCAGACATCCTCAGTGGCTGGAGAGCCTGCATTCTTTGAGGGATTTCCCACTCAGACTGTGTACTCGTCTGACGAGTTGAGCTACTGTAGCACTGATCCGCCTGCATATCCTGTGACATAATAGTGTTGTCAGAGGTTGTCCCCGTCCAGCCAGTCATCATCCCGAGGTTAATAAATACCATGTCAGGCCAGACGTGTGGCACTGGTTAGAGTGAAACGTCTACTTTGTCGCTAGTAGAAGGCTTAGCGGTAGGGCAGTTAAAGCTGCTGGTAAATGTTGTTATTGGTGGCTCATGAACCATTGACCCCGGGCTAAATACCTGTATGTTGGCTGTACTCCACAATGATAATGCAGAATGCTGCTTTACAAAATAAACATATGGTGGGTCACTCAAATGTGGTTTTACAACTCTTCAATTCAATAACAGTCAAATGTGGTACAGGCATCTTCTGTCATAATATATAATATATACACATGTATGCATAAAAAAATTAAAAACCATAAAGTTGTTCAAATTACGGTGGCAAGCTTTGAAAAAAGACACATTTGTTACTCTAAACAAGACCTTTTGCTGAGGATAGCATGTTCTTTTCTTGACAACTCATGAAGCAGGTCATGTCATATTTTTTTGTATAGAAGCAAGACAGGAGCTTCAGTTTCAATAGAACAATTTTTACAAATAGAACAAACAGTACGGGGATTTTTTAATGGGGCTGTTTGTGTATTGAATGGTCTCAATGGCAAGAAGGACAACTACACATCTACAAAAGTTGTGATATTGTTCAGAATAAATTATGTAAATAGGGTTTTGTTCCAAAAGACCATTATCGGCAGTAGGGGCACAGTTTGTTACATTCAGCTTTGTTTATCATTTAGTAGCACATTCAGTCAAGTAAAATACCCCCAACAAAGTTTGTCATTTTCATTTTTACCGTACGTCTGAGGGGAATGCCATTAATAATTGTTATTACCATTGTGCAAAGGAGTGCACGATTGCAACAGGAAACTCTCAACAAAAGCCCTCAGCTATAATCATTTTAAAATGCTTTGACATGTTAAATGGCCACATGAAATGATAGTGTTTCTATGATATCTATTTTTGTGGTGTAAATATATTGTTTCTATCATCTGCAGATTGTTATCTGATGTTACTGGCCAAAATGGAAGAACATTGTTACAGAAGATAGAGATGTTATAACAGCCATACGCTTATGTCTCAGGTCCTGGTCTATTTATAAAGAATTTGAGAAATGGGGGTCCGCGAGGCGTAGTGGGCTAAGACGCTGCAATCGTGATGTTCGTAGGTTCAATCCCGACCACTGGTTCTCTGACTTTCCTCAGGCCCTCTGCACCTTTTTTAAGACAAGATAAGTCTATCCTTTCACGTCGCTCTCCAGCCACTCCTTGTGTTCAGATCGGGCACCTGTGAATTCAGTTGCAGAAGTATAGTCTGTGAATGTAATCATCCAGTACATGATCCGACTAAAGGCTTCCGTGCTGGGTGAACAGTGCGAAAAGTATTGGCGGCTCGTGCGGCGGTTGGATGAACCATGTGCGCGCCCCTCGTCATCCCACCGATCCGTACAAGGAGTTGTGGAGGCAGGATTAGAAGGGAGGAAAACCGGGGGGAAATAAGTCACAAAAAGAAAAAGATTTTCTGAAATGGCACTAAATACGTTAGGATTTGTCAAATGTATAAATAAGATTAAAATTAAGGATTGCTTCATATACAGTACTGCTCACACTGAAAATCAACGTCTCCCTTAACAGCCTAAAGCCCTAGAATAAACTACTCTCCTTACATTTTCTATATTATTGAGTGTTCTGTAGCTTTCAATTATCCAGAATAGCCTTGGACGTGAACAAAGGCCTATACACCCTGACTTTCCTTTCAGAATCCAGAATAGGGACAGAGCCACCAGCATACCATACTTACAACTTGTTATTTGATGTGGAAAACACAGTATGATGCAGTTATTAACTGTACCATTCATACATTGATCACAGATCATAGTCTGCAGTGATTTCAGTTATGAATGGATTGGATGGGGATGTTCAACTGCTTGCTGCTGTTTCAGATGAGAACTGTACTACTGCATGGCTCTTTCTGTTTTAAAGAGGTACAGGTCAGACTCTCTCTTCTATTCAGCTGTGGTTTTGTTCAGCCCATAATGCCAGTTTCCATGGCTACCACATTGATTGTATGTATCGAAGCAGAGTGGTCCAACTGCTTCCAAATTGCCCAAGCTGCAGAGAAAGAGAACATCTACTGTACATCAATTACTCATAAACACCACTTACCGATGACACTGATCCAACTTTATAACTAGCCACCTTGGTGTGGATGGGGTCTACAACCCTGGTTTTAAATTAAATGGCTTTGGTCAGGGAGTTTGATGGCCGTGAAGTTCCATCTGTTCAAGCGTTGCCATGCTGTGTATCAATAATAGAGCTGATTAAATCAATAATTCCTCCACTTTGAGAGACTTTCTCTAGAAACTCAACAAAGTTTAATTAGATTGTTCATGCCTCAGATGTCCATTTTGCTAACCAGATCCTTCTAGACCATGTGAAACAAAACAGAAATGCGTATGGATTCTTTTGTAAAGGATAGAACACATGACTGAAAGTGCGAAGGGCTGTTGAGATCACGATTGCCATATTCGCATGTAAAATGCTATATACAGAATGTCTTAACAGCAATGACTGTGAGCATGTCAATTCATTGTAGACTTGAAACAGATTTGTTGCCTTCTTCAAGCAAAGGAAAGTAGTTCTGTTCGGTGCATCCAACTGATACACTTGTTGAAAGAAAATGTATTAATTCCATTGACCAATGGGGCAACAGAGGTTAGAAGCAGATTTTCAGTTGTCTTGCACTTTTTCAGAGGGAACTGCTTGGATGTGTGGTAAAAGGGCACGGACATTGAGAAATAAAGTTGTGTTCACATATTGAACTCTGTGTACTGTTCTCACTCTGCCAGCTTTGGAGGTTCTCTAGCAGGATAAGGACACTCGACATAACATTATTATTGCTGTAATAGGAATAGCTACAACCACAGGCCAAGCAAAGAAATTGCACCACATGAACTTAAATCTACATTTTATCTATGTTTGTTATTTAGGATAGTCAAATTTAGATAATGATATGCCTGGTTGTGGAAACAGTTAAATATTTAATGAATAATGCTGCTTTAAAAAACAAAAATGATCAGAAACAAGCTTTGAAGCAGAAAATGATTGTCTCTAAAAGGGTTTAAAGGTAAGGTAAAGGTACTTTGTCACATACATGTAGCAAAATTCATTCTCTGCATTTAACCCATCCCTCAAGGGAGCAGTGGGCAGCCATTTACAGCGCCCGGGGACCAAATCCAGATCTAAGCCAGTGCTTCCGTAGGGGCACAGACAGGAGAACCTAACCTGCATGTTTTTTTGATGGTGGGGGAAACCGGAGCACAATTTGTTACCAAACTGTTCCCACCAAGAGAGCACAAGGACAGTAAAATGTCAATGGCTCATTATTTTCTGTACATACTTACAAAGCTGGACTAACAGTGCATTTAAAATGATCTGGCAGTCAGGTCAAGCTAAGGCCAGATACATATACATTTACTTTTAATTAAAATGGCAGATGCTGCTACCCAGACAGAACAGTTAGTTGTTTGTTCATGCATGTTCATATTTTTTGTAATGGCCCAGTTAATCTACCTCCCAAAATTACATAACCATGCTCTTACAATGCAAGCTGTATGAGGCATATTATTACCTATATATGTTTTGAGTTTGCCTTTGCAATGCATGAGATTTCATGGTAGTTGTTGTTGACCAGCAGACATGCAGAACTTCTGAAATGTATGGACAGAATATTGCCTAATTAAACCTCTGATATTTTTAAGGCTTCTGGCTCACATCAGCCCTTTCCCAATTTACAGCTGAATTGCAAACATTACTTTTCATAAGCCAAATTGTAATTTCTCTGGATCTCAGAAGATTTTGATTAGCTGAATAGCTGCATTCCTCTTCTGGTTTTATGTTCTGTATAACCTGGGTGCTGGGCTATTTCAGCATTCACACTACAAATTAACAAACCACATAGTTTGCCAAGACACTGTCAAGTTGGTTCAAGCTAAATATTTCAAAAGGCTAGGCAAGGTCAGAGCAAATACTCCTGGAGGAAAAGAGAACATCTCAAATAAACTCAGGTCACAGTAGATGTAGCTTATCTTGGGACACATTCATTGGATTGTTTGGTAAAGAATGGTACCTAAGTTTAAAAGATTTCAGCTTCACATTTTAACCTGAAACCTTTACAATATGTACGTTTCATAGACTGTACAATGTGGTAATAATAGACTCATTAATCAATAAGTTGGAAATGACCACTGGAGGGCGTAGAAAACATTAGAAGTATTAGGCTATTCATATTTAAGTACAGGATGTCTATCCATAATTTACACTGCCCAACCTATTAAAATTGAATATAAAAAAATCTGTGTAGCATTGCACATCTATTTATACATGATATATATTTTTTAATAACATAAAGCACTCAGTTGATCAAGTCTGTGTAATACTACTGTGTGTCATCAAGGCTACGTTGAGCGGCCTTCGCGGGACCCCGGCTGGGGCAGAATGGAGCTGGCAGCAGTCATCCTGGTGCCATCTGCCCTGCTGTCTGTGGGCGTTCTGCTTGTGGTATTTGTGGTGCAGGGCCAGCGCTGTGCCATCTACAGAGCTCGCAAGAATGACACAGAGGATCCTCTGGACGATCAGAGCCTCATGTCCCCAGACAAATGTCTTAAGGACCTCATATTTGACATGAGCACATCTGGCTCTGGATCTGGTGAGAGAGCGATTTTAATATACATGTACCATTTAATGCACTATCATTCTAGTCAATTGCAATGGTACTATCATATCTATATCGCTTTGGAGGCAGTTGAACCTTAATTGAGGAGAATGGACCCATAGTACCGTAATGGTTGAAATGGAGGAAACCGTTTAATTGGTTAAGTCCATTACCCTAGTCCATCCTCCTAATTGAGCCCATCCTCAATTATGGTGCACCAGCCTCCACTGTTACACAGTTAACTTATTCAGGCGCACATGAGAGAGGAGCAGACAGTAGCCTTCTGATAGATATACCTTGTGAGTTTTAGCGATTTGAATACACTTTATGTTTTGTTATAGACACCATTTTGCTTGCTTGATATTGTAATGATCTCCCCTCTGATGGCCGTAGCGGGCTCAGCCATCTGAGCCTTTCCATGTTATGTTTCAGGTTTTCTGTTGTTCCTGGACTCTCATCACATCGTTCACACTCCTGTCAATCGTTCAGTTAACCGTTAAACGGACACAGCTGTCATTCCTCCATTCATTAGTAGTTGTATTTAATTCCTTCTGTCCGTTTGGTTAACTGTGTGTTCATTGACATATTGTAAGTGTCAGGTTGTTAGGTGTTGTATATTTGTCTCTATATTTCAGCGGTTCACCCAGCGAACTTATTTTTGAGTGTTTTTTTTATTAAATCTGTTTTCATTTACTCCTTTACATTTCATCCCAGCAGACTGTGCCAGAGATCTGGCCACTTGGGCGAAGAGAAACTGGTTCCAAGGTTCGACTGTCCTCCGGAATGGTTGTTTTAAACATGAAATCATGGCTTTGTTTTGGATTTACAGGGCTACCGCTGCTCGTCCAAAGGACCATCGCTCGGACCATCGTGCTGCAGGAGACCATTGGGAAGGGTCGATTCGGGGAGGTGTGGCGAGGGAAGTGGCGAGGGGAGGATGTGGCGGTGAAGATCTTTTCATCCCGTGATGAGAAGTCCTGGTTCCGAGAGGCGGAGATCTACCAGACCATTATGCTGCGACATGAGAACATCTTGGGATTCATTGCAGCTGATAACAAAGGCAGTAAACTGCACTTTTTTGCCATATGCAATATGCTCTTGTATAATTCAATTTAATCACAGCCAGTGCTGTTTTAAATTTTTTTCATATCAGGAATGCAGATCCAGGACCAGATTGTCCGGTATTGTTCTTTAATATCGAACAGGCTACAGTTCACCAACTACGTAAACAACCCAGGCACTTATACCCAGGTGTTTACTGTTCATTGCAGATAACGGGTCTTGGACGCAGCTGTGGCTGGTTTCAGAGTACCATGAGCATGGCTCCTTGTTTGACTACCTGAACAGGTACACGGTGTCTGTGGACGGCATGATCGTCCTTGCCTTGTCTATCGCCAGTGGCCTGGCACACCTCCACATGGAGATTATTGGCACTCAGGGTAAGAGATTGGCACCACAAACCTTTCAGCCTAGGTTCTTAGCTCAGTCTGTTGTAGGAAATGTAGCTAACGTTCACCTATTATGGGCCACCCCATATTATTGGCCACTTCTAGTGGTTGGAGGAATACATCCTCAAGTTCAATATTGACATTCATTTTACGAACAACAGTATGTTTTAATATCAAGTGAACCCTTTCAGCTACACTTCGACCAATTATTGTTTTTGCTATTTCGAAAATGTGTTGAGTCGGAATTGTGTGTGACAAGTTGAAAATCGTAAAATTCGACTTGGGCAACAGACACAACCAATGGGAATATATTCTATTTTCAACCTCAATAAAGTATAGCTAAAGGTGTTCCTAAATTTGCTAACTTGGTTGTCTAAATATCCATATAGATGCAGGTAGCCATAAATAAATAATTCTTTAGTGTTAAATAATATTTAACATGTTAACAACCACTGTCAGTCTTTACCGTATACTGGAAAGGAAACCTTTGTAAGAATCCACATGAGGGAACTGGGCTAGACAAGGACAATTTGGTCAGTCTCCTTAATTCCTTTAACAGGAAGTCAGGCAAACAAGCTAGGTTTCTATTAAACACTTCAAAGAACACCACTATGTAGCTTTTTGAAACAAAAATATCTAAAAACAAAATCGGGATGAGGCTGATAAACAGGGAAGGTGGACGATAATAGTGGGTCATGTTCAGCTACGCATCTTATGAACAAAAAAATTCTAGAATTCTAAAAAATTTCAGACATAATATTTGGTTTCAAGCTAGCTTAAATTTTTATGACACTAATCATCACAAAACATAGACAGTTTTATGCAATGATAACACTGTAATAGAAAATGTGTTTCAAAACAGTTGCTGGGTAATGGGTATGGAATTGGCTAATTGTCATTGGCTAATTCCTTTAAATTTTTTTATTATTCAAATAGCAATTATGTATGTTTTGGACATTAACTTCCTTCAACATGTGCATAGAAACATAAAAATTGTATCAAATATTATTTTGACTATGGAGACATAGCTAAAGGATATTATTGCCAAAATCTTGAACTATGGAGTGGAGAAACATAAGAAATTATGAAGGGGCCACTTTCCTGGTATATTTTGGGTCCACTTGTTCCCTTTGTTCACTGAAAGTCATTGAAAAGTAATAATTTTTCCCCATTTTCCTCACTTCCCACTCCAATTTCCACTAACCTTCAGGATGTCAGCAGCTCCACAATTCCTTGGACAGATCTGTGGGATGGTGAGGGGCACGCACATGGGTCATCCAACCACATTCAAGTCTTTAGTCGGATCATGCACGGGATGATTACGTTCACCAAATATACTTCCGCAATTTAATTTACAGGTGCCTGATCTGCACACCAGGAGTCACTGGACGTGGAAGGATAGATAATCTGATTTATCTAACCCAAATCATGGGCAGTGCTATGCCAATTTGCGCTGCCTCGTGCAGGAGGTCCGGAGAAAGTCTGAGAACCCATAGTCAGGTTCGAACTACTGACAATCATGATGTATTTTACTAGGTTTTATTTCTATCATAATGGGAGTGGTCTTATTTGTATCCTCATGGGAGTGGTCTCATTTCTATCCTAATGGGAGTGGTCTCATTTCTATCCTAATGGGAGTGGTCTAATTTCTATCCTAATGGGAGTGGTCTCATTTGTATCCTAATGGGAGTGGTCTCATTTGTATCTTAATGGGAGTGGTCTCATTTGTATCCTAATGGGAGTGGTGGTCTCATTTTTATCCGGTTACACTTTATTTGGAGAGTCTGACATTCCATCTGTATGTGCTCTACAGATAGATTGTTGATGATATGACTATCAACAAACTATCAACAAACCATCTGTTGATAAGCAACTAATTGTGTATTTTATGGGTAAGGGTAAGTTTAGAATATGTTTAAGGGTAATGGTTAAGGTTAGGTTTAACATAAGGGGAATGGTTAAGGTTAGGGTTAGGGTTAGGGTTAGTAGATAGTTTGTTAAAATGTTGTTGACAGTATGCAGATAATATGTAGAGCATCTAGAGATGGACTCTCAAAATAAAGTGTTACCTTTTATCCTAATGGGAGTGGTGGTCTCATTTTTATCCTAATGGGAGTGGTGGTCTCATTTTTATCCTAATGGGAGTGGTGGTCTCATTTTTATCCTAATGGGAGTGGTGGTCTCATTTTTATCCTAATGGTAGTGGTCTCTATACTATCCTAATGGTAGTGGTCTCTATACTATCCTAATGGTAGT
>JACXGM010000037.1:20256-33855 GCA_016801145.1 Umbra pygmaea
TATCCTAATGGTAGTGGTCTCTATACTATCCTAATGGTAGTGGTCTCTATACTATCCTAATGGTAGTGGTCTCTATACTATCCTAATGGTAGTGGTCTCTATACTATCCTAATGGTAGTGGTCTCTATACTATCCTAATGGTAGTGGTCTCTATACTATCCTAATGGTAGTGGTCTCTATACTATCCTAATGGGAGTGGCCCAATGCCACAAAAAGGCAATTTTATGTTGTTTTTTTCTTAAATGTTTTACCCATCTGTAGGTGAAAGCCTTTTACTGAACCAATGCACCAACCAGAAATTATCCCAAATAATCTTTTATTGAGACCTTTCTTGTTAGTAAAACTATTTCCCCAAATACCTACAGTAACTTAATCCTTTCATGTGCTTAAATTAACTTGTCCCATTAGCAACACACATTTTATTCTGATTGATTTTACACAGAAACTTCTTCAAAGTCAGTAATTTAGCTGATCCCACTATCCAGAAGAATTTACAGAAGCAATGTCAGGGTTAACTAAGGACAGAACAACAGTTTTCACATTACCCAATTTTTATTTTGTATAGGTACATGCAGCATTCACAATAAACAATGTTTTGTATTAGCAAGTTACTGGAATATCATAGCCTGGGAGAACCCCTACAGACTTCCGGCAAATTTAGATTTGCTCTGCAAGTCAGTCTGGCCAAGAACCCATTCAAGCTCATTTCCAATTTTTCCAAATCGAGGCACCAATCACAACCGTTTAGGCAGGCTTTATACAATGACGATAGCGCAGCATTATACTGTCATTGGTTGAACCATTACAATGATGGCTGCTGCAATGGAACATCCGCAATATCACTCGTTCTAATCAGCTATTGCATCTGTTTTAAGCGATTTGAACATTTCCTTTTTGTTAAAAACCGAGCAAAGAACAACACCCGAAGCCTTCATATCTAAAAACGATGTTGTCGCGGTCTTGCCGACTCGACTTGGGAAAAGTCTGCTATATCCAATTGCGCCGAGAGGCATTTGAGAGGTGTCCGTTGGTAACGCCCCTTTGGAAATGGGCTGTGAATGAATCTTTCCCAGACCCACTTTCAGTCAGAACTGAGAAGGGTCTGGTGTTAACCAGGCTAGAAATATCATACAATATTGTCATAAATATAATATGTGAATTGGTTCTTAAAACTGGACATGCATTTTGCAACAATGATACGCAACTCATCTATAAGTTCCAATAACCATGATTTTTGACTTTCTGTACAGGAAAACCTGCCATTGCCCACAGAGACATCAAGTCTAAGAACATCCTGGTGAAGAAAAATGGGACAGCAGTCATAGCAGACTTGGGATTGGCTGTAAAACATGACTCTAGTACCAGCACCATAGATATACCATCCAATCACAGAGTGGGAACAAAGAGGTAACTAGGCAGAAGATAGAATGTAAGAGAAGAAAGTATGAAAATGTATTCACACAATGCTGCGAATTGACTTGGGACATTTTTATATTGATTTACGTGTTATACAAATAATAGTAATATTCTGGTGTTAGTAAATATGTGTATATATCACTTTAGGGGGATGGAGGGAGAAATATGAGACATCACAATGAAGAACAATGACTGTTTACCTAACCTCTCTAATTCTTGTTTAAGAAATGGTTAGGCGACAGGTACACAGTGCATCCAGAAAGTATTCACAGCACTTACCTTTTTCCACAGTTTGTTATGTTACATCCTAAGTCAAAAATGGATTAAATTCAAATCTTTAATTTATTTAAAATTGACTAAAAATGAAAAACGCACATGTACACAAAACTTTTCTCAACCTTAGCCATGACAATCAAAATTAAGCTCAGGTGCATCCTGTTTCCACTGATTAATCTGATTGGAGTGTGGTAAATTCAGTTGATTGGACATGATTTAGAAAGGCGCACACACACCTGTCTATATAAGGTCCCACAGTTAACAGTGCATGTCAGAGCACAGACCAAGCTGAATGGCAAGTGTCATGTCATGATCAAACATGCAGGAGGACCCTTTGAACATCGACAGGACCATGTGGCCTGATGACTCCTTCCTGTCCCCTTCCTGTGCATTGCCCGCTGCTGTGCTGGATCCCATGTCACTGCGGTTGATGATCCCGTTTCCACCCGATGACGCCAGCTTTCATCTCCAGTCGGCTTCGTGGTCTTCGTTCGCTAGACCACCAAACTGTGTTGATGCTACATAAAGACTATGGTCAAAGTCCACCCATCATATCTTCGTTGCTGGACAAAAATTGAACACTGATTGACCTTATTACAGTGGGCTGTGTACCTTTAGATCCCCGACCCGGTACAGCCAGAAGAGGACTGGCCACCCCCTTGAGTCTGGCCTCTCTCTAGGTTTCTTCCCAGGTCCCTCCTACTGGGGTGTTTTTCCTAGCAACTGTGCATCACTTGTGTTGCTTGCTTTTGGGGGTCTCGGGCCGGGTGTCTGTCAAACCACTTTGTGACAACTGCTGTTGTAAAAAGGGCTTTATAAATAAATTTGATTGATTGATTGATGTCTGGATGAAACAACAGTCCCTACAGTGAAACATGGTGGTGGCAGCATCATGCTGTGAGCATGTTTTTCAGCGGCAAGAACTGGGAGACTAGCCAGGATCGAGGGAAAGATGAATACCACAGTGTACAGAGACATCCTTGCTGAAAACCTGCTCCAGAGCGCTCTGGACCTCAGACTGGGTCGAAGGTACGTCTTCCAACAGAGACAAGCACAGAGACAAGATAACAAAGGAGTGGCTACAGGACAACTATGTAAATGTCCTTGAGTGGCCCAGTCAGAGCCCAGACTTGAACCCGATTGAACATCTCTGGAGAGATCTGAAAATGGCTGTGCACCAATGCTCCCCATCCAATCTGATGGAGCTTGACAGGTCCTGCAAAGAAGAATAGAAGAACCTGACCAAAAATAGGTGTGCCAAGCTTGTTGCATCATACTCAAATTGGGTTGAGGCTGTAATTGTTGCCAAAGGTGCTTCAACAAAGTATTGAGCAGAGGCTGGCAATACTTATGTACTTATGTGCTTTTCTATTTTTAATAAATTTGCTAAAATTTCAAACACACTTTTTTCACATTATCATTATGGGGTATTGTTTGTAGAATGTCAAATGAAATAATGAATTGAATCCATTCCAGAATAAGGGTGTAACATAACAGAATAACGTGAAGCGCTGTGAATACTTTCTGGATGCACTGTACCTACATCTTACTCCTTTCAACTCCCAGAGGCTCTATATTTAGGACACCATATGGTGTTTTCTGTTAACATGGTGATGGGGCCACTGCACACATGTAGCCATGTCATTATAATCATATAATGAGTGCCTCTGGGTCACAATGTGCCTGCTTCCTGTCCGTATGTATCTACTGGGACATTGAGTATTATTTTCTAAAAGACAGCTGCATTATTGTTGACTCTCGCACCCTAAAATGCTTCATTAGGAGGTAATGAGTTTATTCTCTCTCCACAGGTACATGGCCCCTGAGCTGCTGGATGACTCAATCAATATAAGCAGCTTTGAGTCCTTCAAGCGGGCAGATATCTACTCATTGGGCCTGGTGTTCTGGGAACTGGCTCGGAGGTGCTCTGTCAGAGGTACGTACCAAAGTGCCCTGAAGCCATTTCAGTAGAAGGTTCTCTTCTGTCCTACACTCCTAGAAATTATACTATTTTAAGCTGAAGGTGATATTCTATTCTATTATAGTGCACTACTTTTGACCAGGACTCCATATTGTAATGGGAACTAGTGTAATGGATGGGAAATGGAATGCTGTTTGGGACATATCCTTTTGTAAATGTAAATCTACAAAATGATATGAAGCAAATGACATGGTCTGTTCTCCTTGAAGGTAACACAATTTTTGTAATTGCCATGGAACTAATGAAAGATGACATTTATGCAAAAATACTGAGAAAGGCATTTGTCTTTTTTCCACAGGACTTCAAGAAGATTTTCAGTTGCCTTACTATGACCTGGTGCCTTCAGATCCCTCCTTAGAGGACATGAGAACGATTGTCTGCGACCAGAAACTGAGACCCAACATTCCCAATCAATGGCAGAGCTGTGAGGTGACTTTACATTTTTTACTGTTAAAGGGTAAAGATTATGGTACATTCATGGATTGTTTTTAAGAATTCCTCAATGAAAGACTACAGAATTTAGTCAGAAATATGCAGGAAATCTGAAAATCCCAGACATTTTGGACCAGCTGTTTAGAATTTTAGACTTGTGTTCATTTGAGGGAGATGGACTGAAGAAACCTCTTATCTATGTATTCCATTTTGGGTATTCAAAGTCAGGTGATGTCCTGCAATGCACAGCTTGCTATGCTGCTTTGCTTCTTATGACAATACTTGCTCAACCAGCAAACATTTGCCAGCTTTTACATATTGGGAGGACACTGCTTTTCTGGCCAATAATCACAATTGAGCTTGCAGGTGGCCGACCTTCCACAAGAAGTCACTAGATTGCGACAAGGTAAGAAGGCCCTGTCTTACTGCCAAAACATCCAACCTGGTGTCGCTGAGCTAATTTCTATTGCTCTCAACATGACTCTCGGAGAACTGCCAATATGCTAGTACCAGAATTCAAACTCTTGGTCTCAGTTGATCCAGTTGGACTACAAGGCAGTGACCACTGCGCCACTCAGGGGTGGCAAAATATACAGAGTTCACATATAAAAATATATATATATTTTTTGTTAACATCTTCTCTACTTGCAAGCTAGACATCATAATTAGCCAGATAGTAAGTTAGCTTATCTATTCCAGAGTGAGTGTGTGACGTTACTGCACAGTCCCTTCTAGAAATGACTTTTTTAATCTAGTTTAGCAGTTAGAATTTTTTAAATCAATTGTTATATTTTTGGATGTTAATTTTTTTTAGCTTTAACCTACAATGACTGTTGTATGGGGTAGTCTTTTCTAATAATAATTGTAATACTAAAACTATACAGTATAGTGAAATTACAAACATGATGTATTGTCTGCTAATTTGTCAAAATCTTGGTGGAAAAATGTGAAATTCAGGCATTTTGATCAAAAAAAAAATTCTTCATTTGTCAGGCACTGCGAGTGATGGGCAAACTGATGCGAGAGTGCTGGTATGCCAACGCTGCTGCTCGTCTCACCGCGTTGAGGGTGAAGAAAACCATCTCTCAGGTGACTGTTCTCATGGACATCAAGGATTAGCTTGATAAGCTAAACCACTGGCTGACACACCTGAATGTACCTGAACTTGTCCAATGAGAAAGTGTCAAACTCCATTGCAAAAAGCTTTTGTCGTAGGTTTGCTACAGTGGGTATTGATGAATATCACACTGCAGTGAGCACACTCAGCTTGGGATGCCAAAGGAGCTACAGTACATCTGCTTTTCAGCAGAGAACACTTCTATCCTGCCCTGCAGTATTTGAGTGGAACTGGATCAGCCAAATCAGAGGTACATGCACCGAAACTGCTTCACTGTCAGGTGAAGGATTTACAACAGATTTCATAGAGATCAATTAAACTCCAAAACAGTTAAGACAACTGAAATGGGATGGAAATACCATTCACACAGGTTCATCTGTGGAGAATCTCAGAAACTCCTCATTCCCCTACATCAATATTATTGTTTGTGTATTTCACATTATTTAGGGTGGTTAATCTAAGTAACATTTCAAGCACCATAACATACTCATGTTATTGTCACCAATCAACTTTATTACACTTAAAAACGGTACCACCACTGATTTATATCCTACTGTAGCTGTGCTATTAGCATATATTATACAAACAGCAGTTATTTCCTCGAACAAAGTTCCAACCAAGAAAAATATTTTTTTTAAGGAGTATGCTACATAAACAGCCAAATATATACATACCGTATATGTTTTACCAACCACATTGTGTATCTTTTAAAAACCAAACATCATTGGTTTGTCACGTGTTCACAGATTCATTTTAGTGACACGGTCCTTGTTCTATTACCTATTGGTCAATGTCTTTACTGGATGAATGTACAGATTTTCTCTGCTACCTCAAAATGTTTTTAAGTGCCCAAAGCTCAAAGTGGCACATGACATGCTCTGTGCCATATATAACTGTTATGTATTGCTAGGCAACTTGTGAAATGACTGTAAATGTTACTGATTAATGCACTGATGCCTGATGGATGGTACAGGACACACATGGCCCATAAAGATAAATGTTACTTGGGAGCTGCCCCATCCCTCAATTTCTTTGAATTTGTTTATGTTTTAGATACATTACTTGAAATGAAAGCCTATTTCCACCATACTTTTAGCCAAAAATCATATAGCAAAATATAGTTAGGTCCATAAATACTTGGACATTGACTAAACTATTATTCAGCTGTCTACCACAGAAAATTGGATTTGAACTTAAATAATGAATAAGTGCAAACATTTAATTTGAGGATTTTACATCATAATCGGATGAATGGTGTAATGTAGGTATTACAGACCTTTTTATATGTGCCAAAAGTATTTGGACTACTCTGCTCTAGGTCTAGATTTGATTTCATGTGTGGAATTTGCATTCGCAATCTGTTGCTGTTAAAAGTCAAAAAGCCCAAAGGGTTGTCACTGCCAGAAAAGGAAGCAATCATTAGGCTGAAAACTATAAACATCAGAGAGCAAAAACTTTGGTGTGGCGAAATGAACTATTATTATATATTAAAATAACACTGGTGGTTGACAGAAGGATTTATTCCTTCATGAAGAAATTCCTGTTCACAGCAGATGGCCAGATCAAGAACATCTTCCAGGAGGTAAGCATATGTGTCAACAATCAAGAGAAGACTTAGAGTAAATACAAAGGGTTTATCATAAGATGTAAATAAATGGTAAGCCTCAAAACCAGGAAAACCAGATTAGAGTTTACCAAAACCTTGTAATGTTTTGGAACTTAATCCTATTTACAGATGAGAAGATCAGTTTATACCAGAATTATAGAAAGTAAACTTTATGGAGAATGGAGGGAACTGTGTACTGTATGTTCTGAAGCATACCACCTCATCTGTTAAGCATAGTGGAGGTAGTGTTAGGGCATGGGCATGTATGGCAGTCTATGGAACTGGTTTATTTTTATTTATTAAAAATGTAAATGCTGACTAATGTAGTAAAGTGAATTCAGAAGTGTTTAGGGCTGTTTTTCAGCTCAGATACAGCCAAATGCTGCAAACTCACCTCATAGCACTTCACTGTACCCAAAGCATACTGCGAAAGAAATCCATAATAATAATGTTACTTTAGTTAGTCAGAGAATTTATGGACCTAACTCTATTATCAGTTATGATCCAAGTCATTATCTCAAAATACAGCTGCATTATTGGGTCCGGGATTCAAACTACAGGCAGAAAAATATGGGGTATTTGTACAACCCCAATTCTGAAAAAGTTGGGACAGTATGGAAATGCAACAGAACAAACAAAGAGTCTTTTGAAAATTCAATTCAACCTGTACTACATTACTGTTTATTGGAAACACATTAAACACATTAGGTGATGTTTTACTTTGTGAATTTAATTTATTTGAAAATTATACACTCATTTTAAATCTGATGATTGCAACACACTCCAAAATTGTTGGGACAGTCGACTTTTTACCACTGTATAACATTGCCTTTTCTCAAGTGTTTTGGCACTGAAGACACTAGTTGGATAAATTTAGCAAGCAGAATTTTCCCCCATTCATCCATTATGCATTTCGTCTGATGCGCAACTATATGGGGCCTTCATTATCTTGTGCTTCCTAATGCGCCACACATTCTCAATCAGAGACAGGTCAGGACTGCAGGCAGGCCAGTCTAGCACCCACACTCTCTGCTTATGCAACCATGCGCTTGTAATCCCGGGAAGAAAGTGGTTTGGAGTAGTCCTGCTGGAAAATGCAGGGACATCCATGGAAAAGACGACATCTGAATGGCAGCATGTGTTGCTACAAAATGTGTTCATTAGAGGTCTTCCAAATGTTGGACCCGCACGATTGCTTCACCTCTTTCACATCACCTTCGTATTTAAACTTGTCACATGGCTATTTGTCCTGAATTGCCCCTGTCAGTAAACGTCTACTGTCAAAACATCATGTATTTGATTAGGTAAAACATCACATTGTTGTGATGCATTTTTTGTTTAAATACGAGTACATTTATAAATCTAGTCTATTTGTTTTTATTAGCAGTTTCCATATTGTCCCAACCTTTTCAGAATTGGGGTTGTATTTGACACTGATTCCAATTTATTTGTGAAAACCCTGATACTGATACAGATTTTTCTGTTATTATAAAGTATGCAAATCATGGAGATATTTAACAAATCCTTTCAACTAATATCTTCCCGTCACTACAGTAAGTCCAGCAAAATACAGTAAACTTGGTTCTAACATAGCTGCCTTGCATCCGCAAACTGAACAAAAATGATGCCACTTTAAATTAATTTAACAGTTCAAAGTACACATTTCTGGCTCTATTACTCTGGCAAGCCTAAATTTACACTCACCTAAGATGCAGTTATTTCTCCATATTCTAACTTCTGTATCATTCAAAACAATGTCCTATTGTAGGAGAATTAATAAAATGTAAATACTATCAGATTCAATTGGCTCAGCACTGTCAAGGGTCAGTTTGGTGGGTGTCAGACAGGGTTGCCTTATCTCCTTGCTCATTAGCCATTCATTCTTGTAGGTCATGGGTCTGCAAGCTCGATCACATTTTTTTGCCGGGGTAGTTCTCTCCTCCCAGCGTGTGTGTTCCAGTTTATTCTTTCTTATTGAGCAGGTTCTGTGGCTTTGCGAGATGTAGTAGACATGTCAATCTTCAACACTCCTGAATCTGCTGGGGAGTTGTTGCAAAAAGGCAAGGTTGTAATTGTGAACTGGACAAAATACATGAATACATTTACCAACTACACAAATCGCTGTACTGCTCACACTACCCAACGTTCTGACCTGCAGTTTGTCGCCTTGTAGACATAGCGGTGCTCACACTACACCACGGAGCACAAATGAGGTTCACAGATTACAAGATCTTGAAAGTATTACAGACAAAATGTGTGTCCTCAAACTCAATTCCTTCCACGAAAACACGCGAGAGTGTATTATTCTGAAGCAACTTTAGCAGATTATTCAAGTTGTTTGTGCAATGATTTGTGCTAAAAAACTGAAAAGGAGGAAAAAACTAAATATGCAGGAGAGAATGGTTGGGGAGATGTGGGCAGAAAGGAGTGTCTGCTTTACAAAAGTTTCATTTACATGTAACGTGCATAATGACAACTATTCTGATATAAAAAGTATTGCTAAGAGTTGCTCTGGATAAGAGATTGCTAAATGACTTAAATGTAAATGTCTTTCACATTCCAAAGTTTTTCAATTAGATTTAAGGTTTATTTAAGAAAGAATTTTAGTGGTCTCTTTTTCTAGAGCTGTATATTATGCATAAATATAATCCTGTACTGCATTGGAATATGAATATATATCCAAAGTCTTTATTTGAATTCTGCACCATTAGAAACACAAAAATACCAATGGAAAAATATACATTTTGTACTTTATTGCAATATATTTTCAAGTTTGTATTATTTTTGTATTCACTACATTGTTGGTATAAGCTACTCAAATGCAGTACACCCTTTACCCAAAGTAATTTTCACAACTGTAAATGATCCCAAAAACCAAACAACTGTTCCCCCAATTTTTTTTTCACAAACCAAATACTGCACTATTGTATATTGGCACCATTTTTTAAATGAGCTAGTATTGCTTTTCAGTCAAAAATGTTGGTATTCCTTTACGTTTGGTTATCCTCTAAAATGGATTGCACCATGAGTTGTGAACATAATTTGAATTATGACTGTTCAGGCTGCTCATGTGAACGTTGATACCATTGTTAAACTGAACCCTGTAACTGAAACAAGCATATGATCATAGAAAGGACCTACATTCGTGGTCAAAATATTTGAGAATGACATATTGAATTTCACAAAGTCTGCTGCTTCAGTGTTGATATTGGCAATTTGCATATACACCAGAATGTCAAGAAGCATGATCAGACAAATTGCAATGAAGTGCAACATCCTGCTTTGCCATGCATTTAACTTAATCCCCCCAAAAACATTTTCACTGCATTTCAGCCCTGCCATGAAAGGACCAGCTGCCATCATGTCAGTCGTTGTCTCGTGAACACAGTTCTGAGTGTTAACGAGGACAAGGCTGGAGATCACTCTGTCATGCTGATTGAGTTAGAATAACAGACTGGAAGCTTTAAAAGGAGGGTGGTGCTTGAAATCATTGTTCTTCCACTGTCAACAATGGTTACCTGCAAGGAAACTCGTGCCATCATCATTGCTTTGCACAAAAAGGGCTTCAGGAGAGTGGTTTAATTGTTGTGAAGAAGGCGTCAGGGTGCCCAAGAAAGTCCAGCAAGTGCCAGGACCGTCTTCTAAAGTTTATTCAGCTGCAGGATTGGGGCATTACCAGTGCAGAGCTTGCTCAGGAATGGCAGCAGGCAGGTGTGAGTGCATCTGCATGCACAGTGAGGCGAGGACCTTTGGAAGAAGGCTTGGTGTCAAGAAGGGCAGCAAAGTAGCCACTTTTTTCCAGGAAGAACATCATGGACAGATTGATATTCTGCAAAAGGTACAGGGATTAGACTGCTGAGGACTGGGGTAGTCAGTACTTTTTTCTAATGAATCACCTTTCCGATTGATTGGGCCATCCGGAAAACACCTTGTCCGGAAAAGACAAGGTGAGCACTACCATCAGTCCTGTGTCATGCCAACAGTAAAGCATCCCGAGACCATTAATGAGTGGGGTTGCTTTGAAGCCAAGGGAGTGGGCTCAATCACAATTGTGCCTAAAAACACAGCCATGAATAAAGAATGGTACCAACACATACTCCGAGTGCAACTTCTCCCAACCATCCTAGAACCCATTCATCCCATTGAGAACTTGTGGTCGATCCTCAAGAGGAAATAAACACAAATTCTGACAAACTCCAAGCATTGATCATGCAAGAATGGCCTACCATCAGTCAGTCCTGAAGTTAATTGACAGCATGCCAGGGCAGATTGCAGAGGTCTTGAAAAAGATGGGTCATGACTGCAAATATTGACTCTTTGCATAATCTAATGTAATTGTCAATAAAAGCCTTGTAAGAATGCTTGTAATTATACTTCAGTATACAGTAGTAATTACTGATAAACGATCTAAGAACACTAAAGCAGCAAACTTTGTGGAGACCAATACTGTACATCTGGGATGGGTATCTCCTCACCATCACAAGTAAATACAGTTGGAAAAAAAAATACTTTTTCCAATGTAAATAGAGTGTGCAGTGTGCACCATAAATCAATGGAAAGTGACACTTATGTTATTTTGGTTCTCTACTCTATCACTTTGAGTTTGAACAGATACAATGACAATGAGGTTGAGGTGCAGAGTGTCAGCTTTAATTTTTATATTCATACATGTCAGATTAACGCTTCAGAAATGACAGCACCTTTTGTAATGACTGCAGGAAGTCTGCGACGCATTGACATCACTATGCTGGGTTCTGCAGCCATATTCAGTTCCTGCTGGTGCCTCGGACTTGCCTTCAGTCTCCTCTTCAGCATGTTCAATTGGATTCCGATCCGGTGATTGACTAGGACAGTCAAGGATTGTGCCAAAAGACCGTGTAGACAGATGATGACCGCTGTTGTGGATGACCAGAGAATATCCTCTATGGTGAGGAAAACCTCCCTGACAACAGCCCAACAGATCAATAACACTGTCCTGGATGCAGGTGTAGATGTGACAAAGTCTACCACACATAGAAGACTACACCAGCAGGACCACAGAGGGTACACTGTAAGATACAAACCACTGATAAGCCTGAAGAACAGAAGGCAAGATCACAGTTTGCTAAAAAGCATCTAACAGAGCCCCAACAGTTCTGGAAAAGACTTGTGGACAGATGAGACAAAGATTAACATGGACCAGAGTGATGGAAACAGGAAAGTGTGCAGAAAAAAATCAATAACCATGATTCAAGGCTTGTATGAATATGTCTCACTTTAACCTAATTGTCATTGTATCCATTCAAACTCAAAGTGCCAGAGTCCAGAACCAAAATAACCCAAAATATCATTACTGTCCAATAAATTATGGTGCTCATTGCATGTTATAAATACACACAGGGCCATTTCTATCACCGGGGCTGACACGTTCGCTTGGCAACACTATATTATGCCGGCAACCTGAACTCGGATTTTACTTTTCAAAATAATAGCACTCGTAAGTCATTACAAATTGAGATCATTACGTTTGAGATCTCCCCAGAGTGGCTCGATGATATTAAGTTCAGTAGACTGTGATGGCCACTCCAGAACCTTCACCTTTTTTTCCTATACCACTGGAGGGTCAACTTGGCCTTGTGCTTAGGGACATTGTCATGCTGGATAGTCTAAGTGCGTCCCATGCACAGCTTTCATGCAAAAGAATGTAAATTATCTGATAAAATGTTGCATTCATCTTGCCATACATTTTTATAAGGTTCCTCATGCTGTTAGCGCTCACACTATAGGCCTTGCCGATCCTTATCCAAACATATAGCGCTTATGGTTGTGACCATAAAGCTCTATTTTGGTCTTGTTGCTCCAAATTACACTGTTCCAGAAGCTGTGAGGCATGTCACAATGTGTTGTCGGACATATTGTATATTATTTTCCAACTTTATGCTGTTACCTTATTACGCAGGTCTTTTGGCAGTTGTTTTCTGCTCCCCATGGCTCAGTATCTAGCCTGCTCAATGCAGCCACGTGAGAGCTAACAAACTCATAGACTATTTCTACACAGACACTAATTGTAATTTCAAATGCCACAGGTGTGGGGAAATAAACCTTTAATTGCCATCTTAACCAGTGTGTGTCAACTTGTGAGTCAGTAACAAGGCCAAACATTCAAGGGTACGTTACCTTTTGATCAGGGCCATGTGGGTGATTTCTGTTATACATGTAAGTATGGTTTACAAAGGATCCAAACAACTATGTGATTATTATGCGATAATTCATCTGATCACTATTCTTACATTTCTGCCAGGGTATGCAAACTTATGAGCACAACTGTACAGTCGTTGTTTACTTTGTTGCATGTTATCATTTTTGTAAGTGGGTGTCTGTCAGTTGTTCTGGCTGTGTAGTGTTGAATGGTGGGGGGGCAGTACAGTACTAAGCTTGGTCAATGTAACATCTGCAAATGTAAAAGACTGGCTTGATGCTCCGCTACACATCCAGTATGCATAGCTGTACCGTTAAATCCAAATCACAATGGCGATATGTATGTAAAATCAACATGTTCACTTAATCTAAATGTAATTGTTTTAAGAAATGTGTAAACGAAAACAAATATGTTGAAATTGCCATATTGCTGTTATTTTCGCTCTTGGGGACAAGCTGATACTTTTGTCTAAGAATTCAGTTGTGCTTTTGTCCTGTGTCCAGGCCTGCAGTAAAGTCCATTTCAGTTTGACAAGTGCTTAATATGTATGGACATGATTTGTTTCTGTAAGACAATCAGTCATTCCAAAGAAT